>JAKWBJ010000211.1:0-195000 GCA_023159175.1 Wohlfahrtia magnifica | reverse complement strand
TCCATATAAAAAAAACTAGTGCTTAAGTGGTTCTAAGGCTTCCTATTGGATCCAACTATATTAGTACACGATAAGGCTATTGGTGCCAGTTACTTTCCAAACAATCTTAATGATAATTTGATCATTAAGATGGTATAGAAAAATTTACAGTTGAGAGCTAGTGCTGGTGATTTTTGTACTAAGTTAGGTACTTCTTTAATTTCCGACATGGAATATACATACATACATACATATTTATTTTCTCTATTTTTGTTCATTGCTAAACCAAAAATAGTGCTTTCTTTATTTGTGTTAGTAAGAATTTTATAGACGTATTATTCCCAAAGTTCTGAACCGATTTAAATAAAATTGATATTTTACACAGCTGTACAAAAAAGCTTTAAACACATATATATCTTTCCAAAATCGGTACTACATAACCGACATCGGTGCAGTATAATATAAAAACCGATCTAAAATACATATAAAATAAAATTTGTTGATATTAATCGTTGTGAGAATATCGGCAAGTGTTATTTAATATTGTTGTCTGCAGAGCATCGTCAATAGAAAATTATATGACTTCGAAATTTGGAAAACGTAAATTTGACACATTTTCTGCGGTATAGCATATTGCTAAAGTTCGCAAAATAACTGATTCAAAAACTTTCACACTACATATGTTATAATTTTTTGTCTTTTACCTCAATGCAACAGACAGTCCCTTAAACAGTAAATAACGAAAAAAAATTAACAACTTAAAACTAAATTAAATAAATAACTAAAACAACTAAATTAATCATTAAAAAAATATTAACTAGTTTTGACAACTAGAAATGACAACTATATTCGGCTATGACAGTGTAGACATGAAGGTTAAATAATTATTTTTTCTATTCATTGTCCATCTCTCTTCCTTATTTTAGATTTTTGTTTTTAATTGAACGGATTTTTTTCTTATATCATCACTTCGCTTTCTTTCATTGCAGATATGATTTATTGTTTGGTATCACTGAATCTGAATCGTATCATTCGTTGGGTGCATTGGCGTTAGAGGAAGGGTTACGTGAGAATGAACGTGATAATTTATTGCGTTTTTATATGCAAAGCCGTTTTGATGTTCGTCCCGATTTGGCATTAGCGGCAACACTAAAAAAGTAAGTTGAATCGATAAAAACCACACACACATATATGCAAGTATATACACATACAAATAACCGAACATAAATTTTCTCTAATACAAAGAACTCACACACATACGAAAACGTATATATAAATAAATAAATTGATAGCTGTGGTGTTGTGAAAAAGAAACAGAATATAAACTACAAAGCATCGAAATTTATGTTTATGCAAATTGGCTTCATAGATATTTAAAAATAAACGCACTCACACCCACGCATATACACATGCATATAAATCTAAGTAAACAGGCTCATAAACACTTATAAAAATATATTTGTGTGTAGGTGTGTGAGTATACATTATTTATTCTTTATACTTTAAATACATACATACACACATACACAAGTTTGCATATAAACACTTGCCGGGATGCACTCTACCACACAAAGAAAAGGCTCATATAAAAATGCATGCTTATGCATAAATATACTTGTTAGTAAATCTTTTATACTTTGTATTTATATATATGTATATGAGAGTATGGGTGGAAATATTTAAAATTCTTATATACTATAAACTTATGCACACACATACATATATATGTATAAAGAAATAAATAGTTTGTCATTGCATTTTATTGGCAGTTTTTTAAAGGAATACAATAAATTTGAATTTTTAAAAAGATTTAAAGTATCATTTGCTAGACAGTAAACTTAACTATCCCTCTATCCACGAAAACACTTAAAGGGAATCGTCGAATATTTCACTATTTCATAGAGATACCCAACATTCATGAACCATTTTCAATGTACAGTGAAAACTTTCTGAAAATTTTATGGGCGCTTTGCCTACTGTAGACGCTGCTCTAGACTGATAGCTTTCCACATAGACTGATACTTTATAGCTATGAGTTTTGCGTCGATCTTAACCAAATGCACGGTGCATAAGCCTGAAAGTCCTGAACATAAGCAGCCTTAATCTGCGTATTGTCTATATATGCTGAACGAAATTTGTACTTTTGCACCCACGCATAGTTTTAAAGGGACACCACTTTCTCTTTACTTAATTTGCTAGTTTTAATTTCAAATAAATATTGAATCAACCCAAAAGCTTTTAATCGATAACCGTATTAAAAAATTACGTTAAATATTCGGCCAGCTGTATCATCACGTTCTCAGTGAGTTAAGCTTAACATCCTTAACACAAATGTAAACTGCTCCTTACTATATGACATTGAATAATTAAGCGATGACATCGAAATCATCATACGGTTGCACTTATGAATTATTCATAAACGTACTCATCGCTCATGATGTAAACAAAGCAACTGGGAAGTGTCTTCTACAAAAAACATTCACATTGTAATTACGGCCTACACTCTCCAGGTGTAGAACAGCTTTCTTATTCAGTGGCTGAGAATTATATTTGTACACTTCCGTTGTATCATTGGAAGCATAAATAACAATGCTTATATATAAGGTCCTAAAAAGTCTTTCCTTTTCATTATGTTGGTATGGTGTATTAACTAAAGAGTTTACATAAGAACCTAGACTTAAATCCAGGCAATGACAAGCAAAATTTTCTTTATCATGATTTCGGGTTTAAAGAAATTAAGCAGCTTCAATTCCCTCCAAGTCCATCCAAGGAGCCTAATGATCCCACCGTAAAGAAAAGAAGGGCAACATCAGCTTCAAAAACTTTTCGGGAAAAAAGACGTGGATATAATAAGCAAATATTTCTAACTACTAACACCGTATACACAGAGGACTTTGTTCGTAAACCACAACAGAAGCTAGTACCATCATTTATACTAGACCTGCTACAGTAGACCGATCACATGCTTAGCTGAAAAACAAATTGCATGAGAACTGATTTAAAAATTTATATGAAAAGGCAGAGATGCTGTGAGGAAACCATATGATCTCAAAAGTAGTAAAGAAAAAAAAAGGTTTAAGCCTAGATCATAGTCTATCTGCTCGGCTAGCAAGCTACTAGCAGGTCTTCTTGGCCGGATGGCATAACAGCATTGGTCCTGAAGCAATGCATTTCGAAGCTTGCTCGTCCATTAGCCAACCCTTTCAGTGCGTCATATCGCGCCTGTATTTTTCCATCTTGTGGGCATGTTGCTAATGTAACGCCAATCCCTAAAAAGGGTGAGGCTACCAACCCTGACAACTACCGACCAATAGCAGTCTGTTCGGCACTCTGAGCTAAGCTGTTCAATTGGCGACCATCTGGCGGTACTCTCCGAGAGGTGGAGCAAATTATTCATGGTTTTGGTAAGAACAAAGTTGTGGCTTAGGATATTTCCGAGGCGTTTGATAGAGTTTGGCATGAGTCGCTGATATCGAAACTTACTACCTTTGGTGTCGGTAGTCATTTCTCTAGATCTATATCAAGTTTCTCAGAGATCGCTCTATAAGGGCGGTTATAGTTGGGATATCATACGACGAGTTGAGGATATATTCATATTTGACGTGGTGGTGAGGTGACGTCTGTAACTATTGGTAATGTAGATATTGAGGAAACATGATGATTCATTGTGATGTACGTTGGACCGATCACATATTTGATGTCTCGAAAGAAGCATTCAAGTGCCTTGGTTTTTTAAGACGGTGCAAGAAATACTTCACTCCATCTGACCTTCTCAATATATACAAGACCTACATCTGACCCAAAATGGAATGCAACTCTCATGCATGGACCGGTGCTTCAAAGTCTATTTTTTAGCTTCTCGACTGCGTACACGAGAGAGCGAAAGAGCTTATTAATGACGGAAGGGTAGCCAGCTCTATCGATTCCTTAGAACATCGTCAATGTGGCGTGTGTTCCATTGTTCTATCGGTACTATAACGGAATGTGTTCTAACAAAAAAAAAAAAACGGAATTGATTCCGCATAATTATATATTATAACGCAGTACTCGTTTTTCCCGTAAAGTACATCCTTTTGTAGTTGATTGTCCCGTAAATCGCATAAGGCATTGTAGAGTGCATTCGACCTTTAGAGAGAGCATTCGACCGTTCGTTTGTGGAACGATCTTCCCGCGAAAGTTTTTATGAAGGGGTTCAAATCAAATATCCATAAACACTACTCCCTCTATTCTCCTTCCCACAACCTATTTTTCTAGTATCAGCACAATGCACTGCATGAGTACGGGTTATCTACTGAGTGCTAGCCTTAAGTTAAAACAAATAAAAAATTTCAAGGAGGTGTCTTATACTTCGATGAGATAAACATAATTTGTGGAATTTGCTGGAGTTTTAACAGAACCACTGTGGTAATGTATACACATATAGTTGAAGGCAAACACATATTGCAGGGAAAGTTTCTAAATATTGGTGTGTGTATCGACATATTCATGTAGAATCCGACCCGATCCGTTGAGATATCATAAGCATCCATCGTCACATGCACTTTAATTCTTTAACATTTTTTAAAGTGTGAATGACTTTTTCCTAAGTGGCGATTTTAAAATATAAAAACTGGCACTACCTAAACAAAATACTATTACAACTGAGGGGTTTGTATACACATTATTGTGATGGTCCGGATTTTCATGGTATTTTCAATGTTTTAAAAAGCCAGTGTAAATTGGTGCTACCTACTTCAGCCACCTGCTACCACATAGGAAGTAAGAAACCGTTAATATCTGACCAGATATATAGTTTGAATATCATGGGCATATCAAAGCCTTAAACTACAACTAATATATCTCCTGTAGTAGATAGTTATCGCTATATATACCATGAAATGCATATTTTATTCCTTGACTACCCTGCTCTATTAATATGCAGGAACAAGATGAAGCAAAAATGGTGGCAAAAAAAACAGCAACAAAAATAGCAACATTATTCAGTAATTTTTAAATAAATGTTTTAGACATTCTTTGCATTGTTATGCTCGTATGTGTGTAGCAAAAGACATTACATACATACTAGAAGCCTGTGAAAAGTACGTCTGTCTAGGCACTCTGTATGTGTCTCCTCGTTCTAATCGTCCATCTTTCAGACTCTTCTATACTGCTTATATGTGTCTCTATATCGTCTCGGTATAATTGCATACATTTAAATACTTGTGTGTATGTTTATGTTGGAGTGCATATCTGTCATAACAAATTTTAGTTGAATATTACCGTCGTGTTTTTTCGAAGTCATTTATCATTATTATATATGACAAAAGGATTTGTGACAATTATAGTTATCTCGATGAAAGTGCACATAAACACATGCATACACATAAACTAATATATAAACTGTACTTTAAGCCTTTAATGTGGAATTATAACATTTTAGTGTTTTAGTATTATAATAATTATTGTGCTGTTTTTCTTTTCATATAACTCTTTTCCTTTTCTTTTTTCTACCCTTTTGCAAGCAAAAAGAAAGGAATTAAAGTGTTATACTAAACGATAATTAGAAGAAAAATAACTCTGTGGGTGTATATTATTTCATGCTGTTTTTGCTTTAATTTTTTTCTTTTGCTATTTTTTTCTAAGTATTTAAATAAAAATGATTGGGGAGTATATAAAACTGAGTGTAAATAAAATTGAAAGTGCTGCTGTCTGAAACATGAAATCAAAATAAGCATTTTACGTAATGAAAGGGAATTTGTAATTAAATGTTTGGTGTAGGAGAGGGCTTACAAATATCTAAACAAAAACTAACTGAAGGATTTAATTTGTAAAGAATTTATGGAGAACTTACTCTTGCTGTTTTTATTCAGTTTCTCTTATAGAAGTAAAAAATTAAGACATGCATAAGGTGACCAGAAGAACTAAAGAAAGAAATTTAAGCTTTATTTTGAACACTTCTACGTATAGAGCATAGAATACCTTAACCTCGCTAATAAAGTGTTGTTCAACTACAATACACGATATTAATTGTGACTCACACCTTAACGTCAATTTTTTTGCTCAACTTAATTTCACATTTCTTTGTTAAAGTGTTTGACTAGTTCAACCATTGAGAGGTATACAATTGAGCATCGCGTTAAGATTGTTGTTGATCGAGCACTTTGTGATTTTTTGGTCAGGATAATCTTCCAAATGTGACCACAAGCGGGAGAATTGTGTGGAAATTTAATAAAACCGGGTCTGTAGAAAAAGTGGAAAGACATTGCTGTTGCTTGCGATAGTGTAGCAGAAGAGCCGTCAACCTATGAAGTGAGTCAGTCATGAAGTAAAAACCAGTTTAAGTGGTACTTACATAGTAACGAGAGTTAAGTGTGATTAACCTCTGGTTTAAAATGTAGTGATCGAATTGTAATATCGATCGGGTTTGAAGATCGTCAAGTAGAAGGATCTGTCAAGTAATTGTTGTTGTTTACAAAGTTGTAAACAGTCGAAGTAGTTAAAGATAAAACTTGTTATTGCTCGTGAAAAGGTTACGAGCAGTGGAACACAAAACGGTGTAAAATAAAGGATTTCAATTAAAAACCAAACACAAGATTTATTTAATTTATTTCAACTGCAATCTACGAACTCATAAATAAAGGCTTTGAAAAGGTAAAAACATAACAATAACTATAGTCACAACAGTTGGTTATAGTTAGCAGTGGGTAAACATCGCTTTAAGAATTATTTTAGAAGAAATAAGAAACATGTGTATAATATGTGCTAACCTGTAAAACATGACGTTCTTAGCATGGGTTTTATGACGTCTTTTTCACCTTAGCTTCCTGGATGATGCTTTGTAATGCATTAACAACGCTATTAGGTATTGCAGAAGTTTGTCCTTGTTTTTTAATGAAATATGGCTGCATTCATGAATTTCAAATTGTCCATCATTCAGGCAAGAGTATAAACTTGTTCCAGTGTCATTTATCTGATGTGGTTCACGTTTGATTCTGTTGCCAAGGCTTTTGACTGTGTATTCAGACATGCATTTTGTGAAAGTATTTAGTCTAAACTGATATTATGGCTATACTGGGTACTCTTGCCGCTGCTTTTTAACAACAAAATCCGCGCAGCTTCCAGTTCACTCGTAAAGAGATCGACACAAATCTTAAGATATAGCAAATATAAGAATATTTATTGCACCGAGAAGTGAACCAGAGGCACTACAAGCTTTTATAAGCCGCTACTTGAGAAAAATAGTACGAGTATTTTGGCTTAATAGAATATCCAAAGCAAACTTAACGTCAAATACAAGGCAAGAGCCTATAATTCAGGAAAACGACTTCGCAAATGGAAGTGAATTAGTCAGACCCTCCGAAGGATGCCGACTGACATCACGCGCAAACCACTTGACTGAAATTCACAGAGAGCTGCAGAAGCAGAAGATGGGAAAATACGTGGAGACGCTTGTTAGGGCCAGAACCAACAGTGGGAGGGTACACATGGAATGACATAATAAGCTTAACCAAAAATAGAATAGCATAAAATGAAATTATTTTGTACCGACCCTATTGTTGGTCTTAGTAACTATGGGAAAATGTATCAGGCAAGAATATTGTCAATCTTACTGGTCACCTGAATAAACTAAACTATATTGAAAAGTGGATCAACAACTGGTTATTATAAATAGAAGTCATAAGAAAGTATTTGGTATGAAAGTTATTGGTATTCTTCTTCAAAGTAAAATTTAAATAAACATTATATTTTATTAAACATTTAATTTTTTATTAAACAAATTGAAGCATAGGCTTTTGTAGACAAGGCGGTACACAATGCGCTGCCCCATAGACAAAAATCAAAAAATCACTCATCTCGGATATTTATAAAATATATATTTTTTGAAATCTAACTATCGGTTGAGTATAATACTGAACGAATTTTTTCCGATTATTTCTCTATATTGTCGGAAGAGGGTCATCTAATTTATAGTAAAAAATTCTATGTAAAAAAATAGCAGAAATAGCTCTACTTTTTAAGAAATATTTATATTTAATTTGGTTTTTAAATAACTTTACAATATTGTAATTAAAATAGGAAAAAAAAGTTTCAAATTTTATTGATTGTTTTTATTTTTTTATTACTTTGAAGAACGCAATTATTTCAACAAAAGTATTAAATTGAACAATCTTTAAAGGAATATAAAAAAATACATAAAAAGAAATATTTTTTATATCGGTTTTTGAAACTATATAATATGTGCTATCAAAAAAAAAAAATTAAAACCATTTTTGTCCTACAACAAAAAAAATATTTTAAAATTAAAAAAATATATAATTTAGAGAATTTTTCGTAAATTTTACTAATTTAAAATAGATTGATGCAAATAAAAAATTAATAATAATTTTGAATATCACTTTATATGTAATATATTACTACAAAAATAGTTAAAATTATTATATAAATTTATAATTTGAAGTTCATCATCGAATTTTCGCCAGATAACAATATATTTTTAATTTTTTTTTCAAAATCCTCAAAATTACATGCCATAAAAATTTGCTGTGATTTGGAATTCATTTATTAATATCAGCAACTAACACAGCTCTATGCTAAAAATAACCTTTTTTTATTAAAAATTTTAAAAGTAATAAACCATCTTAATATATTCTTTGTTTGCATTAAATAAATGTAGGAGGCGGGCGTGTCCGTCTTCCCATTTTGTTAAAATTTGACATATATCTATATTTGGCCCTAATAATTTCCTGTAAGAAATTTCATTTATTTACGAAAACTCTCTACTATTTTTGTCCATTTGCTCTATGGGATTGACGCATTGTGCGGCGCGTAACGTATTAAAATTATAAAATAAGTGATCTTCTACAAAGTTTTAAATAGTCGAAGGTTTTAAAAAATGAAAAAAAAAATCATAAATTTATCATCTCTATCTGGCCACCTAAATTTCTTTTAATAAACTCTGTAGCTTTAACACTATTTCTTATATATTAAGGAGAAAAATAGATTTTAAATGTGTTTAAATTTTAAAGCAGATGTATTCATAATGTTTTAATTCATTTTTTGTTGCTATTTATAAATAAGAAAAATTGTTGTTCATTATATCAAAAAACAAGGAAAATATGTAAGGAAATTATATGCTTCAAATTTAAATTTCATGCATATTTTATCAGAGAAGAGCTTGACGTGCAAAACAGTTTTTTTGATTTTTTTTTAATGTTAGTAAATGGATATGTGTTATAATTTTGATAAATATTCTCATGAATTATTTTTTTTATAAATATTTATTTAGAAAATTTAAGACTAATTGTTTAAAAATTTTTAGATTATGTTAAATTCGAAGCAAAATAATTTTTTGCATAAAATTCAATTTAAACTTTTTAAACAAATTTTCAAATATTTTTTAAAATATTTAATTAAAGGAGCGATTTGAGGAATAGCTTTTTAATTCTATTCATAGCCCTCTTGATACTTGATTAGCAGCATTGACTGCCAAGGATATGCAGACGACATTATACTGATAGCAAAAGATAAATTCGAGGATACCCTGCTTGAAATAATAATAACAGTGTGGGACGAATGTGTTAAACATTAATATGTGAAAAACCATGATAGTACTATTCACTAGGAAAAGAAGACTTCTAAAATTAAGGAATATTCAACTCCTGGCTGAGGAAATATCACAAAGGAAGGAGGTTGAATATCTGGGAATAATACTCAATAGTAAACTAACGCGGATCAGAAAGTTCCCAGAATTTAATTATAAAATTAAAAAAACAAGTTTAGTCATCTAAATCTATATTGTCTCGAAGTATTTCGACTGCTGAAATGCATTCCCGGAAATGGTTTTTAAACTCGATCGAACAGAAAAAAGTAACAAGAAGCCTAATCAGATTAATGCGGTGGCTGTTTGATGGTAATTGCAACATTTTTCATAAAAAATTTTCGAATAATGATGATACTGTGCGACGGTGCTTTATCATGGTGCAGAAACCACGAGTTTCTGCCCAAAATTCTGGTCTCTTT
Source organism: Wohlfahrtia magnifica (assembly GCA_023159175.1). Lineage (NCBI taxonomy): Eukaryota > Metazoa > Arthropoda > Insecta > Diptera > Sarcophagidae > Wohlfahrtia > Wohlfahrtia magnifica. Next base: position 185,022 of record JAKWBJ010000211.1, on the reverse strand, counting down.
CGGCGAATTGCCTTACACAAACGTCTCATAACGCCCAAATAATACTCTTTGTTTACTGTCTGGCCATCTGGCAAAAATTCATGATGCACTACACCGTTGTAATCCATGAAAACCTGGGCATTACCCTCTTTACGACGTTTTTTTTGTCTCGGTTTATTTGGTGAACGTCATTCAGTTGCCTGATATCAGATTGCGTATGGTACTCATAAGCTAACATCTCGTCTCCAGTAATGATCCTTTTTATGAATGTGGGATCGGATTCAGCCTCGCAAATCATGTCTTTTGCTCCCTCAACACGGTTCTTTTTTGGATGAAATTTAGGTCTTTTGGAACCAACTTTGCTGCTATAAAGTTGTTTCAGTTTCACCAAAGAGAACTTTCTTATGCCTCGCTAAGTCTTCATAAACCTACAAAACACTGTTATGTCCATTACCTATTTGACGTTTCGGAATTCTGCGTTTAAATGCAGATACATGCGTTGGTATGCGATAAGATACGTCGGTCAATATACAGTCTAGGTAAACGAGTAACAAACATGTTATTTTCATAACGTTTTACGAGTGTAGTATCGACTGAAAAAAATTTTCATAAGCGTATGTATTTAACAAACAAAATAACAAATTATCAGCAACAAAGTTTAATTTAAAAAAGCAACACGTTACAATTTATATTATGGAATAGCACCTATATATATACTTCAAATTATTAGTACAACTTTATGGACCCATTTTGCGCTCTAAATTGGGTAATGATTTTTTTACGTTGGATGTAATATTTATTTAGCACTTTTATATTTTTCCATTTTGGTTAACAGAAAAATAGGTTGTTTGCTTGCTATGGTTATCGACGACAAACAAATAGACACGTGTTTATTATTAAATAACGGTTTACAGTAACGGAATAACATTCGCCAGCAAACGAGTGGCTTTGTTGTTTCCCGCACAAAACAGTTAATTTAAACCGTTTTTTTTCAAGTATAACAGTAACAAAAGAAAAAATAGAGTGAGAGTTCTTTTTCAAATATTATTTCGAAAAAGTCAACGTATAGATTTCAGTGTGATATCTGATACTGGCTAAAAATTTTATAAAATTTTCGTTATATGAAAACAGCTATTAGAAAATCTGAAGATAAATTTTGTGTGCGAAATAGATACAGCTTACACATAAACAGCACATTCAATATTACTTGAAGTTAATTTTGTCTATTTCAATATAGTTTTTTAGTAAAGGAGTTTATTTAATCTGTCCTTTTTTTGTTTTTGTTTAATCAATAAAATTATTTACAAATTGCAATTTTTGTCATGTAAATATTAAAAACAAGTATTTTAATTTTATTAAAATTTATTTATAATTCAATAATTCCCTAATAAACTTTTTTTTCATTATCAGCATTAAAATTTATGAAAAAATAGTACATTTCAGGCCATTATTGCATATAATATTTAATAGCTTTATCCACTATTTACTATTTTATTTAAATGAAAACAGTTATTTAATGTGTAAATATTTTTTTTTTTTTTTTTTTTTTGTAGGATGTCATAAGCCTTATAAGCATATTGACTATTTGATAATGATTGTTAATAAGCACATATGTTTACATATGCAATGAATTTTATATAATAAATAATACAAAAAAATTAAAATATATATAAAACATGACAGAATCAACTGCATAAAAAATAAAATAAAGAAGCACTAAAAAAATGCACATAAAATATGCATATAACTTACAGAGATAGAAAATACATTTGCCATTATGTCTGCAATGCAGATAAGATTGAAAGAAAATATATAAATAAGAATTTTGTTTAAGATACGTGAAAAGATAAGACGATAAAAATATTGCATATTGCAAAACTTTTAAAAAGAATAAAGATATAAAGAATACATAACTAAAATATTAAAGAAGTTACGTATGAAAGTTTTTATTCGAATAAAACTAATTAAATATTAATCATACGTCATGGGTTACTTTGATGAACTATCAAAACCAAAACTAATTAGACACCCAAATTTTTGGGAATTTAGTTTATGTTATTATAATATTATATTTTGGTATTTTAAAACACCATAAATATAAACATTTTATATTTTTAAGACTACATTTACGGCTTTACAAAATCCATAAAAAACAACAACTAAATTCTTACAACAACCAAAGTTATACAACAAAAACGAAAGAGGTTGACTTTTATATATAGTGCTTTAACTCCATTATCGTTGCTGAAGATAATTTTTCGTACCAAACACATTTCCCGTACAGCACTAATTTTGTTAATAAGATTCAATGACATGCAAGCGTTGAAGGTTTGTTAGTGTATTCATGTTGAACTAGCAAAGGTGACTGTAATTTTTGGGCATTGCCACATGTCACGAATCTCTTTTTACCATGAAAAACCAAATGGAAAAAAATGAATTGTTAAAAAGTTCTACATGTCTTTTGATCTCTTGCGCATCTTCTCTAATTATTCACATTAAGCTGTTGAAAATTTTCTTCCACCAGGTCCATCCAGCTACGACGGGATCTCTATCGTTTGCTTCCTCCTACAAGTTTATGATCAAATACCTTTCATGGTGGAGCAATTTTATCTATTCTCAATGTATGGGCTAGCCATCTTAAACATTGGATTTTAGTTTTCTTGACTACGACAGTATCGTTGTAAACGTCATACAATTCATAATTTATCTGATTTCGAAACCCGCCGTTAACGTAATTAGGTTTATATACTGCGAAGTATTTTTCTTTTAAAAAATTTCAAAAACGTTTCATCCGCTAAGCGCCTAAAGCTTAGATGCATGTATAAAGACGCTTAGTACTAGCATATGGTAACACCTTGTTTAAGTTTATCAAGATTAGATGATATCTCCAAGCTATCCTGGGTGGAGTTATGGTTCATATTGCGGATCCAACCTATTTAAATTTTTCTACTACCTTAAAGCAATAAGTTTCAACGATCACACTGATTCCTTGTTCGATGAGATCATTGACTACGTTTTGTCTTCATTAATCATTAAAACCATTTTTGTTGAATCGTTCTCCAGAAATACTTCCGTGACATCCGAAAGGAGACTACGGTGAATCTAAGAATTATTGTTGGATAAGCCTATCAAGAGTAATATGTGAGTCTCGAATGGACTAATTGGAATTTACCACTACCCTGCAAAATGACTATTTAAATATTCGAATTTCTGCACTGTAGAGGACCCAGGAGAATCGATGCGTCCCAAAGCTGCCTTCAACACTCTGATAAGACAATGACTCTATGAAGGTATGTCTGAGTTTGGTATTCCTGCAAAGCTTTTCCGACTCTGTATATGTATCCTGGAGAGCAGTAAATCCTCAGTACAGATTGCCATTCGAGATGAAAATAGGTTTTAGACAGCATGATAATTTTTCACGTATAATATTTTCGATGTGCAATTTAAGCGGTTATGCACTTAAAAAAACAATAATTATATCATATATTTCTAACAATATTTCAAAAATTAATATCGCTCTGTCTCTAGATGCTTCCCAAAGATGACCCAGTCTGCCAGTCTATTGCCTTATATATCCGACAGCTTCCTTTGACCGATTTCTCTTCTGCCTTCGATCTTTCCTTGGAGTATAACTTTTACCATTTCGTATTTTAAATTTCAGATTATGTGACGCAGAGACGATGATTTCTTTCGTTTGATGCACTTTAGCATTTTGTGTAGCGTAATTTAAGTTATACCATAGATTGAAATTGCGGCAGCGAAAAATATTTCCATATTTGAAAAATGTACAGCTGGCTGTTTTAATACATCATCTTATTTCTGTTAAGGCTTCGCAATTTTCTTTTAGTAAATATTTAAATTTATTCACACTTTCTATGAAAGCATTGTAAGTTGAAGTGAAGTTCTTTTTGTAGGTATTTTTGTAGCTATTCCTTCTGCTAACAATTTTGTTTTGCTAATATCGATTTTCAATCCGTATTACTGGCTTCGGGTTGCAAATTATCGACTAATACTTGTAGGCGCGTATGTTTGTCAGCTTACAAAATTTTATCATCAGCATACTTTGTATTATAAATATTTACGTCATTTACCTTAATACCTTCTTCTACGCTCTCTAATGTTTACTGAAAGATAGTTTCCAAGAATATTTATTTAAAAAGAATTGAAGAAAACGTACATTTTTGTCTAACACCTTTTTCTATTACGTGCCGTCGCCCTCAGCTATTATAAGCGCTGTATGATGCAAATAAAAGCTTTGAGTTGCTCGATTTTTTTTTCATCAACATATCTAAATTTTAATATAACATACCACCGGCACAGTTTTCAACAATTGCCAGAATCTTCTCACCTGTAGTGAAGATAATGACATTATTGGAAGAATACTGCGAGAACAGACATGAAGTGCAGAGGTCAAAATAAATTTTTCCTGTAATACATTTTCAATTCGCCATAAACCTATGTAATATATAAAACAGATGGGTATCATGACTATGAGTGTGAATTTTGAAAATAAGCCTTCTTATTTTGTTCGAACACATTCGGTTCTAAGACCAATAGAATAGAACAATACAAGTTACAGTCTGATAGTACTCTAAATAACCTACTCTCCTGGTTTGTTGGAAATTTTTCTGTCATTTATGAACACCTTCACGATCACACTTTTATCAAGATATTTATATGAATAAGGTTTAGAGAACAAGTTCAGAAGTCAAGTTTTATAAAATTTTGTTGGTCAAATTATTTTTTGTTTTACTTTGCATATAAATATACTGCATATGATGCAATTACCGCTTTTATATGCTATGCGATGAGAGTAATGTAGCAGATTCATTGAAAGCAAACGTTGGCTTTTGTAAACTAAATTTTTTGAAAATAATAATATTGAAGGAATATATTGTTTATTTTTCCGAATTGTACCGACGTATGTATATCAACTTTCTTTTCACAAGCTTTTTTCATAATTCAAAGATTAAAAAAAGTTATCGAAAGTGTATTTTAACCTTTCACGACTTAAGTGAGATCGAAAACGGTTCGCTCATCCTGATTTTTCCAAGACTGTTCATTTTTTTAATTATCCAATATACGGTTGGATATTCCAAACAAATCCTGATTCGGAATAAAGGGCCAGTCAAAATTTTAGGTCATATTTTTCAAATTTGAAGGGCATATATTGCCTAAAGGATCAATGATTTACAAACGTCATTACTTTTCATCAATAGTCAGTAGTAACAGTAAAATAGTGGAGGATTAACTCCACAGCGATCCAACAAATCTCAAATAAGTGTGACCATATTGCTTTCTGTCTGCATTCAGGTCACAATATCGTCGAAGATAGGAGCGCTGGAAATCATGCGAAAATTATCCCCATTCATTATTGTTCGGAAAAAAGAGCGACCAAAACATGCATTAAACAAATCATGCAAAACTTAATTTTTCTCCGATAAGAAGTCTCCACTTCTTCCAAGTTATTGTTAAATTTTTCTTTCCTGCACTTACTTGACGTTTCATTTATTATTCTTCTAGTGTTGTCAAAACATAAAAAAATAATGACAAATTTTTTTCTCGCCTGATTTTTACGGCACTTTCCATTCACAATCCTTTTTTTTTGCAAGTACATGCATCTATATACAAAAGACTTTATTTAATTGATTCCCTATTCACTATTTTCATCCGAGTGTTGAACTAGATTAGCGGAGTCACAGGAATAATGCAAATTTAATACAGTGCTTCAAGGACAAACTGGTTGAATTACAAAAAAGACACACATTTAATGTTTTAAAAAACAATGTGGACCAAAACGAATTTCTACCTAAGGAAGTTTTTTTTAACTAACAGCAGGATAACATACTTCTTCCGGTCCGCCAAGTAAAATAAAAAAAAACTACTGAATATTTTTTCAAATTTCTTTTTTTATTTGAAAGTACAATCCTTCCGGTTAATTATGGAAAATAATTTCATTCAAATGGCTGCCTCGGCTGGCCATGCAGTAGGCTACACAATCGGTGCAAATTTTAAGCATCTGTATTTCGAATCGCAGCTCCGAGGTGGCCAAATGACATCAGCTCTACGGCTGATAATGCGATCTTCAAAAACAGGGCGCAAAATATCGAGTGCAGCTTCGGCTATGTGGCACGTAGCGCCGTCCTGTTGAAACCAAATGTCGCTAATATCCTCGTCAATTTTTGTGAACAAAAATTCGTTCAACATGGCCCGATAATGATCTCCATTGACTGTAACGGCCACTCCTTGCTCATTTTCGAAGAAAGATGGCCCAATTATGCCTCTGGACCAAAATCTGCACCAAACAGTGACTCGTCTTGGGTGTGTCGGCTTTTCAATGTATGCGTGCGGGTTTTCTGTGCCCCAAATGCGACAATTTTGCTTGTTTACATATCCGCCAAGATCAAAATGAGCTTCATCTGAAAAGATGGTTTTTTTTGGCAAAATCGGCATCTTCTGTAAGTCCATCGCAGGCCCAGATTCCCAGCGTTGTTCAAGCGTAAACACAACCATATTCGTTCAGTGGAAGGATAAAACTAATTATCTGTCAAATCAGAAATGAGCTAAGTTTTACCATTCACGAAATAAGCACTAGTTGAAAAACAACGTTAGATGGCGGACCATTTTTGTGTCTAAACGTCACATTTGATTTTTGTGAATAAAACATCATCATCACTAATATTTACACTGCACACAGATACAAACTTATCATTAATATTTCGCCTGTTCGCCATAACCTTCAAAATGCCTTGGGGTACAATGAAAGGAATATAAATAACCAATATTGGTGTAATGTACAAAAGAATAGAGAAGATTGTGGATCAAAAAGAAAACGTCATTAAGACATAACATATATAATAAGAGAGTGAACGAAGTCCTGCGGTATCTTCAAATTATCCTAAAATTATCCAATGAGATTCCATCTACAAAAATTTATATAGCGTGTTTTTTAAAGGGGTATAGAAATTTAAGTTGGCATTACTTTTCAAGATGGCGACTGATTTAACAGCTATCAAGCGATTTATTCTCAGTTTGGTTTGGCAATTCATCATAGACTCACGCCTGAACAACGCTTGTAAATAGTGCAATTTTCATTTTTCATAAGTGAATTTTTTTTTTCAATTTTCAATTTTTTCAATTTTCATCATGGAATCATTGGTCAGTACTTTTTCAAAAACGATGGTGGCCAGAACGTTATGGTCAATGGTGATCAGTATAGAGCCATGATTATTAACATTTTTATTCCTGAATTGAATTACCATGATGTCCAAGTGAAGTGGTTTCAACAAGACCGCGCAACATGTCACACAGCTCGTGCCACAATAGATTTATTGAAAGGCACGTTTGGCGACCGCCTAATTTCACGTTTTGGACCTGTGAATTGGTCTCCAAGATCTTGTGATTTAACACCGCTAGACTACTTTCAGTGGGGCTATGTTAAGTCATTGGTCTATGCGGTAAAGCCACAAACGCTTAAACATTTGGAAGACAACATCTGCCGTGTTATTGCCGATATACGGCCACAAATTTTGAAAAAAGTCATCGAAAATTGGACGTCCAGATTGGACTACATCCTCGCCAGCCATGGCGGTCATATGCCAGAGATCATATTTAAAATGTAATGTCATAAGATTATCTTTCGGATAAATCAAATCCATGTCAATCGAATAATCCTTCGTTGTCTTATTGCAATTTAAAGTTCTATACCTCTATAAAAACACCCCTTATATCGTGATCTACGATAAAGCCATTAATTAGTATTTGGCAAACATAAGCGTACGTTTTCTCCCTTTTTTTGTTTTGTATAATAATTTTACATTTGTTAACTTTTGAAAAAAGTTATTTTTTAAATACTGGCATTTAAAAAATACCATTACCTCAATGTACTCTTAAAAGCCAATAAATATGCAAATTTTTTGTAGAAAAATAAGACTTCTCTATTGCAGTTTTAAAATGTCAATTCAAAAACTAAAAGAGAACGTATTTGATTTACATGCTGGCAGGTTGGTCAATAGACAATTGTATCATCTCAATATTCAAATTGACATGCCAATTATACATACATATGCATATGGACAACTTACTTGAAATTGCAAAACGAAATAAAATTGAAATTGAATTCCCATAAGGACACAAAGAAAATATCGTAGAACATTTGTACGGAAAAAAGTGTCAATTGCTATAAATAGAATCAATTTTTTTTATAAGATCTTATTTATACATTTGAAAAGAAAATTGTGTTTAAATCATTAAAAACATAAATAAATTCTAATCCATTGACAAGAAAAATTAATTGCGGTTTCGAGTGTTTAATAAAGAGACAAATCCATCGAAAAAAAAGTAGATCCTTGACCTTCCGGTTTGCTTTTGACGATAATGACACACACATCAGACGAATAATCAGGCAAAAAGTCCATCTACTGGAAAAAAATTACAATGCTATTGTAGGTTAATCATCTAACTTAGCTTGAAAAGTGCTTAACTGTTTTAAAAAGTCGAAATTTTATAACAGGTCAGCGTAAAGGGTCATAAAAAAGAAATAATGCTTCTTTTAAATATCAAAGCATGTTAGAATTCTATGTTATTGCAATAGTGTTTGAAAAAATAATCGTTTTGAATGACCACATAAGGTATAATTTTGAAAAAATATCATCCACGAATTTATTGGAATACATCAATTTTGAATTTCTATCTCTACCTTGTAATGTGCTATTGCCAGTTGAAGCTCTTTGCAGCTCAAATGCAAGTATTATACAAGCTAAAGGTGGGCGGTCATTTTTGTTTAAAAATTTAAGCCATAACAAAAAACAGATATTGCTAAAATGATGTTATTAGCTATTAAGAATAGGATGGGTAAAAGCAAAAGAAGAACATTATAAGCAATACCATGGAACAAAGATTTGTTCAAGCATTCCAGACATTTACTTAAACGTCTATATGCATTTTGAAATTTAAAGGACCATAATGATTGCTAGATAGGCTATGCAAAAGCCTCTTCCAATAGAAGATTTTGATATGTTGTGCAAACAAAGATTAAACTACAAAATATTTTTTTACTACACAAAGAATATTAAGCGGTAAAGCCAGCTTCAACAGGATGCAAAAAACATTTTTAATAACAGGCAATTTTTGCACAAGAATAAGATATCGTCTAAGTGACCAATCATAAAGTGCGTTAATTTTTTAAGTTGTGTATGCATATTGCACTTGTACCGCTACAGTGGTTCATAACAAAATTTTCAAGTTCTCAGTAGGAGCAAAAACTTTTCTGTTTAATATGCAATTATATCACAAAAAGTGCCATCAATTTAATTTTGCATTTTTTTAACAAAAGAGTGAATAAAAAATGTAAGATTTTTACAGTGGGTTGACATCACTTACTTTAGCAGTACAAGCAGTACATATTATTTTTGTTTTGTCTTGTTAATTAAAGAATTATAAAATTTAGACTTGTTTTAAGAAATTTGCTTTTAATCGATAATCGATTATAAAAACTGGGATTAAATGCATAGCCTATACATGTCGTTATACTAACGTTTATTAAAATTACATGAACTCAAGTAATACGACGGTTTTACGACTAATTTAATGAAGTCGATTTTTTTTTTTATCAAAGAAATCAAAATGTAATTTTTCAAGGCTTGGATCTTCTCCCTGCAAGGGTTGGCAAGCGTATTTTTATATGGATTATTTAGTCCAAGCTGTTTAGTTTTCGTTGATAGAAATTTCGTTCTGCCACCTGCTGCCTCTCCAGAACACACAGAACACTTTCTTTAAAATTATAGTTCTTCTTTATTGAAATTTTTTCTTTGTTTTATTTTATACAAGTAAATAACACAGTGCGGCAAATCAACACCTCGGATGTGATACCATTTTTTTCGACTACAACAAGAATTTGAATTTGCACTTTTTAAACACTAGAGAAACAGATAAGAAACCGGTTTTTCGCACCTTCATAAACTTATGAGCTTAAAACTTATTCCAAACTAATTTAATTTGAAGTTTCTTAGTGGATTGCAAAAGAAAACAAAAACACTTTTTAATTGAAACTTTTTGCGTTTGAGTAGTATTTAGAAATCTGTTTGTTTTTCTCAAGCAATCGGTAGAAGATAATAAGAAATAAATTCAGAAAGTATTTAAATCAGCTTCTGTACTAGGCATACAGTAAAAAGAGTAAAAAATTCTGGCAAAAATATTAAGGATAAATGACAGCCTAAAAAAATATATATATTTAATCAAGGAAAAATATAATTGATTTGAAAAAAATTTAAATCATTTGCTACAGGAACGGTGAAACTTCTTAAAAATTATTCATGGTATTACATGTTGCCAACGCTTCATAATTTTTTGATACACAGTTTTGAAGTAATTCAAAACTATCTGTTGATCCTTTGTCTGAAGAAATGCAAGAATCTCTTAAAAATATTTCAGAAAGTTAGATAGAATATAGTGGAGTTTTTAATATATAAAATATCTTTAACCCACTTTCAATAAATCCAAACCCGACGGTCGCTGCTTCTTACGAGACTCATATGACAAAACAAATGGTTGGGCCTAAGGAAGCCGTTAATGCCACATTTGATAATTCAGACGCCGATTTATTTATCGTTGATCGAAATTATAAATTATAAATACCGCTTACTTTTTAATACGAGTACTTGGTAGTAAAAGTACGAACTTTGTAGTATAAAAAATGAGCTCTTTTTAAGTTAATGTACAATAAAAAATAATTTTAATTTCTAAATCCAAGGAGTCATAAACATTAGACCTGGCAATTAATTACTAAAAGTGAAAACTAATTTAAATTATTTTAATCATGCTTTGTTATACATATTATTTGCGCTTTGTTTTCATTCTAACCAAGTAAGTTACTTTAATTAATAATATTTTGAAAACTTGGTAAATTTACACAGGAATTTAAACATATAAATTTAAAACCTTAAGTTTGGTGTTTAAAACCTAATGAAAACTGAGCGCTGGGACATGCTCGCAACAGAAGCAAAATATTTTTTCTTTGTAATCTGATAAGGTGAATTTCGACGCAAGCAGTGCAGGGGACACTGATGAAACAAAAAGTGATATGTATGTATATATAAAATAATAGATCTTAAAATGTCAGATGTATATTGCAACCTTCGGTATTTTTATGATTATTTACATTAGTAAATGATTTTAATAAAACAAACGATATGTTTTGTAATGCATCTTTTTCTTTATATTTTCAAGCAAAAGCCAAATTTTATTTTATTGATTCATAAAACAAGACGGCTAGCTTTTCAATGATACCCATATCTCATACCTAAACAGAGCAATTTGATTCTTAAAATGCTACAAACCTGTTTAATATGCTTCTAAAAAGATAATTAAATATACATATGTACTCGTATGTATTTTATTAGGACTATTTCTAATTGCACTACTTAAAAAAAAACTTAACATAACCACTTACGATTAATATTTAATTGCACACACATATTACCCATACGTGGTGTATGTTAGTTTTTCTGCATTTTCTGAAATGGCGTTCATTAGTCTCAAAAGCTTTTATAAAGAGCTTTTTCTTTATCTTTTACATTTGTTTTCCTTTAAGCAATTCTTTTAAATTATTCTTTATGTCAGTAGACGTCTGACATTTTTTATTGGCTTTTCATTCTTTGCAACAAATTTGTTGAATTTACAGAATTTTAAAATGTTGTTTCTTTTTAACTTGGCGACAAGATAAAAAACAAATTTAAATAAAAATTTAATTTTTATATTTCAAAGGATTAAAGTTAATACAATATATATATATATATATATATATATATATATATATATATATATATATATATATATATATGTATATATATATATATATATATATTTTAAAGCCAAACATAATTTAAAATTTTTTCTACTACCTTTTAGTCTGCAATGAAGTTATTTTTTAATATTTTTCTTCTTTTACTTGACGCACACGCACACAGTTCAAGTATTCTTGACTAAAATATTTTTGCTTTCCATTTTTTCTTTCGTATTAAAATGGCTTTTAAGTTTTATTGTTTTTTCTCTTCTTTGTGTTGAATTAAAATAAGGGCGTGCAATTTTGGAATTCCTTTTGGATGTGCTTGAAATTATATATTTATAAAAATAATTTTTAAACGATATAAAACAAAGTTTGCTTTTAATTAATCATACGTCTAGGAATTTTTTTCCGAACAGAAGAAGCACATGGATTGAATACATTTAGAAATAAAAATTGATCCTTATTTGTATTACAGCTCTTTCAATTATTCGGGGAATCAAAACCCGTTGGTCGTTCGTTGAAAGGTTGAGAGACAATGCTTTCAAACAATATTAATTGCACTGGTAATGCAGAGCCTTTAAGAAGTTGTGGATAAGTGAAAATCTCCAAGTGCGGTCATAGAAGCCCACAGGTTTAAATGAATGCAAAACACAGTATTGACGAGTATTGTAAATGTTAAAATTTTAATATTATAATGTGGCATTACTACCATCTGTCGGTTTTGACCCAATCCAATAAGGAACGCCAACTAAGTCTTTCCTGCGCTAGAATGCTCCTAGAATGCCGCTCAACGTCATACTGCATAGCCGTATAAGTTTAGCGAAGACACCAAATTCAGACACAGAGGCATTTCCTATTCGTATAGTCGAAGGAGGCTTTAAAATCTTCAAATTGCTGGATCTAATGAATCATCTCCAGGATTTGATGTATTCTGATGATCAGGTCGATGAAGGATTTACCAAGCCTTAGGCTACACTGATATGGTCCAATCGGATTGTTGGTGAAAGGCTTCTAATGTTCTTCTCATTATAATTCACTATGTTATTCAGTAAAAAGATTCGATTTTCCGACTGTCGTAGAAACACTAAGTTTTCCCAAAATTAAGTTTTTCAAATAAAATTAAAAAAAAAAATTATGTAAAAATTATTCATATTATTATTGTTCTCGAAACAGTGTTCTCATATTTGCACGACTACTTTTTTTGTAATTCGATTCTCATTTGTAATTAAAGGCACAATTATGAGCCGAACTACATTATTCGGCATAAAATTTTTTATCAGTGAATCATCTAAATTGTTAGGATTACTAAAAAGGTAATATGATTTATAATTTTTATCGGTTGTTTGTCAACGCAAAACTTGTTTCCTTAATTCACTTACCTTTTTTTTAATTTTTAAAACACAATTTACCGCAAAAAAATCAAAGATTAAAACTAACAAAAAAGAGAAAACTAATAACCATCAAAGCGATTTACAAAGGTTTTTTTTTAAACTGGGTAATTGGAATAAGTAATTTAAACAGTCAACAATATAATTAAAAGTCTTGTGTGAACATGCTGCTCCTATAAATCATTTTGGAATGATATCGAACAAATGTTCACCACGGCCAAGTATATACATACATACATGTCTACTTTTTTTTAACTTTCAATCTTATTTTGGTAAAATGTCTAGTCAGCCTTTTTAATTAATTACGTCACAGGTTTTAATTTCTAAGGCCGTAATATATTCAACTAACAATCCTCAAAATATCCCCATTAAAAATATACTTATGGTGTTAATGACATTACTAAGCGGCCAACCGACAGCTGAATACCGTGAAATTGTGTTTTGCAACAAATCTATTGTTTCAGTGTTTCTGTGATATGTTGCAACGTCTTCCTGAAATTACATTATAGCTTTATCCACATCATGAATCATAGCCAAAATCAAGTACCCAGACCACGTAGCGTACCATGATCCGACAGGTTCAGCAAGTAAGAACTTTACAACAATTTCATGTTGACTTAACCAGATAAATCAAAATCTACTCTACCGGAATAAAGACTTTTTACAGAATTTTTAAATAAACTAATTTTTTAATTAATTAATGCTCAGTTGCACCTTATAAGGCTTGAGAACATTCTAATGTATAAGAGATGTTATGGTGTAGCGATCAAAATCCACGCATACAACACAAGCAGCCTAGGTTCAAATCTCAGCGAGGCAAGAAAGATGTCATTGTAATTTCGGATTTTAAATAATGAAGAGGCTTCAGCTCTCCTCCAGATGATTTATTCAAAAGGCCTCCTTAACTTTAGAGGAAAAATAAAAGCAAATCATATAGAAAAGTATGCGATATCGTTTTTTTTTAATTAACGAGCAGAGATTTTGTTTTGTTTATTTCAGTTCTAGGTTTAATTTTTAAGAATTCATCTTGCAGATTGTCCAGCTTCGATTGCATCTGTTGCTGTAAATGTGAAAGTACTTCAGATATACAATGAAATCATTAAGAAGCCCTATAATTCCCTGTTTGATAATAGCGCTGTCAAAAATCCTTAGTACAAAATCCAACACAGTTATATACAGCAGTAGTTACAGAAGGCATTGCCGCTTGCCGCCAGAGGTTCAAAGAATACTTCAATTCAAAATATTTGTGCAATATGGCCTCATATTTTTTCCACTTTCTAATACGAAGTGGTTGCCATTAGCTCTCAGAGTGAGTAGAGATGAACTTATACTACAATACATTATGCGTAACATCTAAACACCGTTTAAAAGTGGTGGTCAAGATCAAAATGTTACCCAGTATCCGTCAATATTTCGAGTATGGATAGTAATACAATAAAAACATATACTTAAAAATAAATTTCAAAATATAATTATATATTTCGAGAAAAGTAAAATTGGAACCGATTAATGCGAAGTTTTGTCCGAAATGGAGTAAAAAATTTGCGACTATGAAGATAGGTAACTGATTAAAAACAAAAGTGTAAATCTGCTGATAGATTGTAAAAAAATAAGAATGAAAAAATTACAAGGAAATAATTCGCTTACCTTAAAATATTTCGTTTAATTTCCCTCATATTGAAAGCCCTAACAATCGTATATAAATACTATTAAATTTAAAAAAAGGAATAAGAAAAATGCAAAATCCTTAGCCAACTTACATCCACCACTTATCAACAGACAAAGTTTTCGTTTTTGTATTTTTTGTATATAAAAAAAACGCATAAAAAATAACTAAACACATAAAAAATAAAAATAAATTTTAAATGTCTGCATATGTGACTGTTTGTTGAGACAAGGAGACATGAAATGAAATAAAAAATGTCATAAAAAAATAAAATAAAAAACAAAATAAAAATAGAGAACAAAACTGAATTAAAAGTATAAAAGAACTTCATACACTACAGTAAGAGAACAACATTTTGTTGCAAAAACAAATTTATGATGTTGTTAAACAAACAAGGACATACGTACGCATAGATATAAAGCATATTTACATACATTTACAGGCATGTATACATATATATGTATACATATGAAAACATATTTATTCTTACATATATAATATATAAAGTATATTTTTACCTTTGCAAAGACACTCGTATTGCAATATAAAAAAAGTTTAAAATAAAATACATTTTTTTATAAATTTGTATTAAAACTTCCTATTTTATTTTTTTACTTGTACCTATGAGCCGATTATTTTTAAAATAGGGCAAATCCGTTTTTGAAAAAAGTCGTGATAATGATAGTTAAAGATAAAAAGTATTGTTTTCTTTTTATATGAAAACAATTTATACTAAAAAAATACAGATTCTGGTATTTGGGAGGTGGAAGTTGTACCTTTTAAAAGTATCGAAATTGTATTCATTTTTAACTTGATGCTAATAATTCCATCCCAGAGTGATATTATTAATTGGTCGAATATACTATGAGAAGTTTTAGCTCCGGTTGGTGTATGGTGAGGCAATGTGGACGCTTATCTGAAGATAGTATGTATGTTTTAGATGAAATTAGAGTATAACTTATAGTACAAGAAGTGGCATCTTGCTATTTGAAACAGATACTTAATATAAAACCCAAAAACACATTACTGATTTTATGAATATGTTCACTGATCAAAATAGAAGTGATAAATTAGTCAAGGAATTTTAAGAGATAGAAATTGTCAAGTGACAAATAAATGTCATTGATCATAAATTTTTACTTTCAAATCGTTAATTTTTACCAAACGATCGATAAATTGTAGTGGCAGAAATACTAATCCACAAAACAAATTTCCTATATCGAGTGGGCCACCTATCGGTTTAAGTTCATTCTATTCTGTCACAAAATTCAGTATATTATCTCCATTGAATGAAAAAAAGCGATTAACGCTTAAGCTATGTTAAAATTTATTAAAAGTTTATTTCCAAAACAAAGACAATTGGTAGGAAATTGCAGAAAGAACATCTTTTCGGACGAAGCTCATTTTCATCTTGGTGGGTACCTTAATAAGCAAAATTGGCGTATTTGGGGCTCAGCCAATCCACTCATTACGAGTGACTGTTTGGTGCGGCTTATGGAGCGGAGGCATCATTGGCCCAAATTTCTTTGAAAATGAGGATGTAGTAATCATTACGTTAAATAAAGACACCTATCGCACTATGATAACCGATTTTTTGTGCCCGCTCTTCGTGATATTGATGTGAACGATGTTTGGTTTCAACAGGATGATGCAATTTGCCTCATATCTTATTTCACAATTGATATATTGCGTCAAATGTTTGATGGCCGCTTAATTAGCCGAAATGGTGATGTCAGTTGGCCGCCAAGAAGTTGAAATTTGACACCATTGGACTATTTTATGTGGGGCGCCGTTAATGAAAAATGTTTTGCCACAAATCAGAGACAATTGAGCATTTGAAGGACAACATTCGTCATGCCATTGCCGAGATACGACCACACATACACTCGTAAAAGTTCTCCAAAAATTGGTTCAATTGAATGGGTTACTATGAGCCGCGGCAGCCGTATGAATGAAATAATATTTCATTTCTAGCCGAAACAATTGTACTTCACAACAAAAAAATAAATTTGAAACAAATTTCAAGCCGTTTTTGTTTTATTAATATAAACCTTTAAATGGCCCACCCTATATATTCCCCAAGGATTACAGAAAAGTAGTTTGAAATTGTCGAAAAATTAATACATTTTTAGTTTAAGAAATGATTCTACAAATTTGTTCAACCCAATCTCTGAAGAGAGCGGTTTTAAAGAGAAAGAAAAATATCGGTGGAGAAACCGTTAGTTGGTTAAGTATGTGCTGGATTAGACTTACAAGAATGTATGATGCTTCAGTAGAGTAATATGGTTAATTTAAATTATCGAATTATTACCACAGCGGGTCAGGCCAAGTTATTTCGATATAAGCATAAGAAACCGAAATCTATATTTTTTAAAATATATATATTTTTTAAAATATATATATCTTATTACCTTTTATACTTCCGGTTAGAATTGTATAAGTAAATATTTTTTATTCATACTTTAGTTAAAATTTTTAGTTTTCTTTCCTTTGTTTTTATTTCTTTCCCAATACTTTTGTTTATCTCTTAATAAAAATAATAATAGTGTATGAAAAAGACTTTATTAACCCTAGAACCGTAACATTTTTTTTAGACATAAACACTAACCATTATTCGAAACGACTAACACACATTTACAACCGATTTTTACCGTGCCTATGTACAAATTGTCAATTGCATTGTTAAAAGCAGCTTTTTAATTTTGTTTTGAATATAAATTAAACGAAATATTTACCTTCTTTTTATTTAAGAATAAATAATTTTTTCTTTTTAATTTTTATTAAGAACATGTTGTAGGCGACACTATTGAAGTTAACAATTTTAATTAGCAAATAAACAACAAAAAATTAATATTGTAATACACATTCTGCTTACGCTCTTACTGTATTTCGTGGATTTTGAGCCTCTATTTCAAACAACATAATGTGTGCAACAACAAATGTGTACATTGACTAAACAAAAAAAAAACCTTAACAATAATCTCACTAGACTGAAGTTAATGGTTCAATTACTACTTTTTGCATTATCCTTAAAAAAACTATAGAAATTTCACTTTGAAAAGTAAAAAATCAGTTTGTACTTTTAATTAAAAAAAAACATAAAGAAAATCTTATTTGAAGGAATGTAGCAGCATAATGGAAAATGATACCAAAAATATTTTTATAGCTGCTTATGTAGAATACTATCACTTTAACGTGATATAAAATTTTTTTACTGTTTTCTGAATTTTTTTTTTATTAATTCATACATATGTGCGACGTATGTCGACTTCCGTTCCACACGTTTTTACCAAATTCAAAAGATAAAAAAAAATTGTTCGGCAGCAATATTTGACCTTTCAAGCCTTCATTGGAATCCGAAAAGATCCAACCAGCTTATTTTTTTTAGTCGGTTAATAATTTGTTTTTCCAATACGTGGCTATACTTTTCACACATATCTTAATTTGAAACCACCATGCAGCCATAATATTGTGATTTACATCGCGTGTTTTAAGATCATATATAGCCTGAAAAACAAAAATCTCAATAAATCATCAGCTATTCATCAATAGACACATCTTTGTAACAATTGTAAAACATTGGAAGGTTAACTTCCCAGCGATCTCATATATTTGGAAAGGGAAGATTTATTTTTGTTGTGTCCTGCTTTTAAGCCGAAGTTTTTTCAAAACGAGGAATACTTGAAATTATGTAAGAAATAATCCCCGCTAATTATTGCTCGTGAAATAAAGCGACTAAGACTTGCATCATCGAATTTTTCTATCCCATAATTATTTTTGTTTCATTTCTTATATTTCTAGTGTTGGAGGCATCTGTAAACGTCTTTTTGTGTTGGCCTTTAGATACACGATACGGTGTAAGTGAAATAAATTCCATTGCAATTCGTCACAGATACATGCATAAGATTTTTCATTTTCTATAGCAATTTGTCATACTGATCTCATTTTCAGTATTTTCATCCAAACCCTACAGATTGAAATATCGGAGTTACAGAGCGCAAGTGATAAGTGAGAGAAATTACAGAAATAAAACTCAATATAACCCTGCAAACTGGATGAATAGTAAATAACTTTTTTTTGTAAAAAGTTAAAAAACACATTTTAGTGCATTTGTTGTTTAAAAAAACAATTCGTACCAAAATGGTCCTATAACTAAAATTTATAATTTTTTAGCTATAATTTTTATAGTTCTTATAATTTTTCTAGCTAACAGGGTTAAGAAGATAGATCGTCAGTAGAATTAATGTATAATTTCAATAATTTCATGTTTTATTTTATGCTTAAATATTTTTCGTTTTGTTCCACTTTTTATCAATTGAATATATGTAGGTTTTGAGCATTATTTTTTTACATTAAAAAGGTTGAAAAAAATATTCTATACTAAATGAATACTTAAAAGTAATTTTTTATCTTGAAAGCAAGTTAAGTCCATTTAGTTATAAAAATGCTCTTAGTCTTTTAATCAGCTCTGCATACACTATTGGATTATAAACATTATTTAGGTCCACAAAATATTGAAAATATTAATACTTACTAATATTCTTGAATTTAGTGAAACGCTCCCCTTAAGTATCTCGAAAAAAATAACAAAATAAAAAAACTAGACTTGCCCCACTTTCAAAATAAACGGCTTAATAATATCTGTATGTGCATAAAGTAAATTTAAAAAATAGTTTGCTTTTGAAGTGTTAAAAAAAATCTACATACATCCATGTTGAGCAGGCCCTTGTAACTTTTATATTTTTTTTTCGCTCCCTCTCTCCAGTTTTTATCGCTCTTAGAAAATGCCATAACTTATTCATATTTAAAAATATAAAAATTTACTGACATATATTTTATAATGATTGCATTTTAAATACCGAAGGAAAAAGCAGTAGAACTCGTATATGTCTAAATACAAAGTTCAAGGAATGACATATTTTATATATATATATATATATATATATATATATATATATATATATATATATATATATTTATATATATTTAATGCGGCACTGTATCTTTTAGAAAGCAAGGCAAAAAACATGTATTTGCTAATCCTTTTTTAGAAAAAAATAAAAAATACAATAAAAACAAAAACAAAAATGTGTAGTAAAACAATACTTTTTTTGCAAAATTTACAAAATTTTCCAATATATCTTTATTCTGTCTTCTATACAGATTTTTCTTAAATTAAATTTATGTGGCGTAACGTCCAAATTTAGAGAGTATATTTAATATTTCAAAAGGTTTGAATGTTCTAAACAATATTTGCTTCGCCTGTAAAACAAAAATATTTTTCCTTTAGATTCTGTATTGTTCACAGAAGTGAACATACTGTTCACAACTGTTTATAAGAAGTTTAAATTTTTAATAGGAAATATTCTTGAAATTCTTAAAATTCGAAGCCTGCAGAAATGGAAAATCATAGCCCCTAAAAAACCTGCCTGTTCTTTCATCAATTGGTAAATGGGATTTTTGTATGTGTTATTTCTCAACACTTTAGTGCACCACGCATTTTTGTTTCAAGGTGAGATCCAAATTATATTTACTCAAAGACTTGTCTATTGGAGCCTATAATTCGGTTAGGTTGATAGCATGGTCCAACTGTGCCATCCCGATTCAAGGAGCCTAGGTGTAAGTCTCTTGGCCACAATGGCCAAGTTGTGTAGTAGGGGTTTCCTCATAGAGCCCTTCTTGTCCTTAATCATTCGACCTATTGCATCAATTCTGCCGTTGCCGCTTCAAATATCTTTGTACGTTTCGGACCATATTCAATAAGATCCCTTTGATAGAGAGATTGTTTGCCTGTTATTACCGGTCAGTATAGATCTTATTCCCATCCTGCTGCCGGCAATTATGTTAACCTTCATCGATCCCTGACTTAAACCCCAGTCCCGTTTTCTCCCTCAATTTGAATCTGTATAGTAATATATCCCCACAGGTCTCCGTTCAGGAACCCTGTTTCATCAGCTTCGTCGATCTGGAAAAATTGTCTCCAATATAAATTCTGCCGTTAGGAGCATTACCGCAAGTGTCGCTTCCCGTTTAATATGGATGTCTATCGGGAGGATGTCTAGCAGGTCGAAGTGCTCCTCATTTCTCCACTTATTTTCAGACAACAACTCCAACCAACCAATAATTATTATCCATTTTTCTGGTGATTTAAAAATTCTGTTAAAACCAATTCTTATTAAAACTATCTTTATATATCTTTAGCTCTACGATTTTAATAAAAATATAATCGTTTTACTTCATTTAAAAAGTTCTTTTGAATGATGACATTTTTCTGATGCCACTTTGTGTAAGGTTCTATCTTGGCATTATGAATACTGACTAAACTAAATGTGTTTTATGTACGATTTTTTGACCCTGATTTCGTCAATACGAATTTTTTGTGTATCTTCTATATATTTTGTTACAAAAACAATTTCATTTTAAATAATCAGAATGCCTTTAGTTCATAATGTGGTTTCTAAGCATCAACGTTGTCATCGTAACATCAAAATCTTTGTATTTATGAAGATAATAAACTGCCACACATTGACTTTCTAGTACAAAAATCTGCATAGGATTTACGCAAAATCCTATAAATGAGGGTAAGTTATTCGTGCTCTGTTTTAGAAATTACTAGTGAAAAGAAATGTAAAAAATAAGCTAAAACATACATACGTTATACATATATATGTATGTATCATCGAGGCACAAATTGATTAACACATTTGTTGTTGATCCAAATTTCACAAGCTTGATTCGTCTGGATATTTGTAAGCTTCTCCATACTGCTTGCAGTTTTCCGAATGTTGCTCTTGTTTTATTGAGCTTATTGTTCACGTCTATTTCTGAGCTGACATTCGTTGGCGGTTGTCGACTTTTTCGGCCGGTTAGCCTTTTATTGTGATGTTATCCCTGCTAATGTAATGTACTCTAATAGCTATGTTGTCTAGATAATTATACCAAGACCAACACAGCGCGTTTAACTCTCCAGCAGGTCTTCCAATTTCGCCTTTATGTTGGAGATTTTGCTTGAGAGTCGACAAATATCATCCGCATAATCCAAGTCTAAGTGTTGGCGTCAGAACAGACTTCTCTACTACTTTATCACAGTATTATAACTGATTGTATCTTGTGTTAAGCAGAGTAATCCCGCTCCAGTTTTTTGACTCTTTTAAGTTGCCACTTTTTGGTTAGTATACAATGATGCCTTTTTTACAAGTTGAAAACAGCCTCTTCTCTTCCACAACTAATTTGATGTAGGGTTGTAGAAGACTGACTGAAGCCTGGTTGCCTACCTATGGGCTGATAGCATCTTTAATCTCATTTAGACTGGAGACTCAGTATATATTTATCTATGACGAAATTACTGATTTCTTCGCAATTTTCTCTCCAGTCCAAGCCTCAAATATATGAAAGACGTTTTTTCTAGGCAAATTAAAAAAATTTTTAAAAACCATTCTTTGTTTAATTTGGCTTTGAAAAACTAACTTTTTTGTCTAAATTTAAATTTATGTAATCAATTTATAGCGTAGACAGACGGCAGTGGTAATTTTCATTAAAAACTAACAAATGCAAGTTAAAATGTTACCTTGACGACGACGTCTTATACCTATGGAGATCAAATAAATACAAGCCAGAAAGTACGATTAGCAGCTATGCTTTTTTTTTATACAGCTTAAAACAACTTAATACTCGTTTATACAACACTTTTATTTCCGCTCTAATATGTCTTTATCTTACGACAGCCAAACGATAACTAACTCTCGTGTAGGTAAAGTAGCTCTTGTATATTTAATTGCCTACATTTGGAAGGTTCAGGAAATATCGACCATCTTCTATATCCGTTTATTGAAATGTAACGTAAAGATGGTCGATGTGACAGTGCTACCAAATTGACAGGGTGATACAAAATATACCAAAATTACAGTGTTGTATTTTTATTTTCGTACCAATATTTGTCGAAAAAAAAAATTTAAATACAAAATTAACAGTTCTTAAAACAAAAAAATATTGCGTAGATTAGCTTTTAGTTTAAATACATTTAATAGCTTTTTTAAGGCATATAATTTAAAAAAAACTTATTTTTTAAAATTGCATACATCAAATTATACAAATGTATAAATATATAACATAAAAGGTTAAAACTTATGCACATATATATATTTTGAAAACAGAGTGAAAACTATAAAATCGATGAGTTCTAATATAAAGACACTTTGATTTCGATGTGATTTTAATGATTTTGTGTAATAAGAATTGCTCATTGCACGGTTTATTGTTTAATTTACTGTAATATTTAGATTTTCATAGTTATTTAAGAACTACGGTGATGCCGCCAACCCACCTCACCAAACTGAACTGATGAACTTGAACTTTTTCTGGCTGCTCTTCACAGCAAATGCGGTAATTTTGTTTCTTGACGTATCCATTGAGATGAAAATGAGCATCGTAGCTGAAGTTTATTTTTACATTCCACACATAGCACAAATTTTGGCTATAAAATTCATATATAAGCGTTGTTCGTTTTTTGGTCTATTTATGTAATAAGAAATCTGTTTTTTTTTGTTTTTATTAAATTATTACTTTTATATTGTTGTAACAAAATGTTTGGACAAAAAAATTATGATTTTTGTTTTCAAAATATGATTTTTCATGCGCCAAATGAATATTTTCTTTCTAAAGCATCTGGCCAATTAGCTAGCGTTGCCACTGTGTTGCCATACTGAAGGAGCTAAATTCAGTACAAATTGACTCTGCTTTTTTGAAATTCAATATCCTTCCGAAATTGCTTTGAAATTATTTAAACAATACATTCTGAGCTTAACTGACTTCAACATTTCATCCTAATTTGACGAAATTAAGTTCGAAACACATATCGTATTAGAAAGTGCTCTTTAACATATTATATATTTATCAAGTACTTAAACAGAATTTAAAATTTTTACTTTATATGAGAAATCTGCTTTAGTTATTCCTAGGAATACATTGGTAGAGCTCAACTCAATTACTACTCAGCTTGCAAATCGTATAAATCTTTTTCTAAGAATTTCTAAAATTTCTTATTTTTTTATTGCGTTTTAAAACAAGTCTATATTTACTATATATTTCTAATTTTTTTTTTTTTGCTTTCTGCTATTGAGTAGTGCTGGTACACTTGCTATTGTTACTTTGTTTTAGTTTAAACCAATTTTCTTATCTTGTTGAGTAGTCTAAACGAAAATGTCTTTCCTACATAATTTTATTTTTTTTTTTCTCGTTATTATGAACAACTCAATTTGCATACATACGAGTCTGTACACACACTAGAAAAATTATATATGTATGGGATAAAACCAATATATATGTACATACATATATATGCATGCTAAGGGAAATCTTGATAAAATAAAAAAAAGAAAATTTTAAAATACAACAGAAATAAGGAAATTCTATGAAGTAGTACATAGTTTAGCACATTTATCTGAAAACATATTTTTGCATCACTTTTTTATTTTCCTTTTTTTTCTTTTACTATAAAATTGCCTTGCAATAGAACAGTAGTGTGTGGTGGGGTTAAATAGTTTAATAATCATGAGCAAGTAGCATAACATATGCTACTTTAAACATTTTTCACTATTCAACTCGTTATACCATATAAGATGACACCAAATGCTGTCGTAAGATGAAAGAGTTTCAAGGAAAAAGAGTTTTCATTTATTTTTTTATTTCTATAAGATCAGAAAGACGGTATATATATAACCTTTTATTATTTATACTCTATAAACTAGTATATTTAAAGAAATTTAAGGATACAAATTGATATGCATAAAATTTTAAATTAATTGTAAAACAATTAAGGGCAACATTATGAAATTTTTAGAATAATGTTACGAAAATAAAAAATACCCAAAACAAAGAGACACACCACATCAATCTTTAAAACTGTATTGTGGGATTTTATTAACACTGGGTTGCGTCAAGGTTGTTAAGGTGTCACTCTGACGATACTGTACTTATTTGTGTATTTGGCTGCATTAGAGATACGATCATCATTTTTTTATGTTAAATTCGAAATTATCGAAAATCGAATGCCGTAGGAAGAACAAGAACATTCGCATGTAAAGTTAATTGTATATAAAAAGCGAAGCTTTATGCATTAGTTAAATAGTTATCGTTTTGCTGTCATAAAATAAAGTCTCGTTTAGGCGTAAGTAAAAGTGTTGTATAAACGAATATTAAGTTGCTATATTAAGATAAACTGTATAAATTTAAAGTAACCAAATAAAGACTGTAAAACAACAACCAAGTGGTGCTTATTATATTTTGACGCTATTTAAGAGAACTCAAACGTTTTAAAAAGGTTGAAACGTAACAATATATAAATTAATCATTTACTGAAAATGAACTATTTTGTTGCAAAGGCTTATATCTTAAATATAGATAAGAAAAAAAATTCAGAAAAGGAAAAATCTGTGATTCCTAACTCCTTTAGTAACTGCACAAAAGTTAAGAGAAAAGCTGCTGTACATACCAACGTGACGGAACAACTTTCCAATAAAACCTTTATATGTTACAAACTTCTCCAAAAATGTAATGGTGAACAAGTCAGATTCGTTCGAGAACATGGTGAATTACTACTTCTTTCTGTTACCAGGCGAGATGAGTGTAAAAAATCTCAATAATTATCATTATATATATATTCGTATACCATAAAAAATGCAAAGTCGAAATATGGGACAACATGCATGCGGATCTACTCAAGGCAACATTGGAAGCTAGCGCCAATACCATACAGAAACTCTGGCTCAGTTATGCGATGAACTGAAAGAAGGCATAATCATAAGAATTCCGAAAAAGGCGAGAATTAACCCTTATCATCATCACCAATAAAAACATCACACAAATTAAAAACTTGTCCTTTTTTTCATTATTTATTCTATGAGCTAACATATTGCTTCTAATAAATTATTCCACCTTAATCTATCGTTACGTAAAACTTGTTTATTGGCTGCTATGGCCCTTCTATGGCCTATGGAAATTATTTAAATTGCTATTTTTATATTGTATGCGCTATTATCTATCGCAAAATAAGGTCCAACTTGAATCTATCCCATCTAAATATCAAAAAAGTTATGTAAAACTGTCAAAGCCTACAATATCAATGCGTCATTTAAAATCGCACAGAACAAATCATTGGTTTTTTCACTAATTTCAAATGCCAATTAATCAAGTGAAGTGGCTTTTCAGTGTAATTTAGCGTTTATAGATTGGTTATCTAAAGTTTCTATTAAAATTATTAGCATTTCGAAGGAGTTTGAGTGAAAAAAGTAAAAAAATATCTGAATACTAAAAATGAGAGGCAATTGGTAACATTTCATTATAAAAATTTTTAGCCCAAGTATCGAAAATATATAATCGTAGTCGTAATAGTAGCTAATACGTAGTTAAAAGATACGCAAACGAAAATCGGGTAACAAATTAAACTAAAAAAATGTTTTAAAGTTAGTTCATAATGATGAGTGCAAGATAATCAGAAAAATAAAGCAGTCACATCTTTTAGCCACAAAATTAGTTGAAAATATATTTGGAAAAGATAGTTAGCGCGTCTACGATTCAAAAATTATTCCATCTTAATAGCTATATTTGCCCAATTAATGGATATAAACCGCATATTAGTGACCACAATAGAGTTAGAAAACTATTGTTTATCAATGAAGATCTCAAATAGTCAACAAAATTCTGACGTGGATAAAACTCATTAAAGTAATGAATAATGCCAACTTGAGATTAGCTGCAAAACATGGTGGAATATTGCAAATGCTTTAGGGTTGTACATCAGCTGCTGGAGTGGGTAACTTAGTATTTGTAGAAGGAAATATGTATAAATTTGTCTGAGCAAAAATGGGGATTTCGAAAACTTTTACGTTGTACGTCAATAAATATTTAAAACAATCTTCACATGTTGGTCGGCTCTAGGTGCTTTATAATTGTCTAAAGGTAATTCAAACGCCGTGGCGGTTACCATCTATGAACGCTGTTGAACGTCTGCGGAAAATGCTAGACAAAATATAATGGACTACCCATATCTAATATAAGGAATAAAATAAAATCTTAAACTTGCAAAATTCTTGTGGAGTCCATGCTAAAACGGCTCTAGCAAAGAGTACTCAAGAAAGTATTAAATATATTTCAGATTAATATTTTTTATTTTTAATTAATTTTATCCTTTACTTATAAGTTTATATACGTGTACGATTTTAAATGAAACATGAATTTTGCGATATTTTTTTAATTTCTGTTAATACTCTTTTAAAGAATTAAATTTTGTTATATATTTTTTTTTTGTTAAGATTCATGTTTTTTTTTCTAATTACACTTGTCTACAAAAAAAAAAAGTTTCTCGCCTTTAAATAAAACTATATAAAATATAATGATTTTAATGCGCTGCATTCAAATCTGTTTTCGGATTTTTTCATCGGGCTCAAATTATTTTTTATGAGTGTGACACATTGTTCCCCAATATATGGTAGTTATGTCAATATAATTCATCATAACTTGAAAACGACTTGACCGACTTTGATGCAAGCATAATAACGTGTAGGAATAAAATTTTCGATAAATCTCCTGAACATCATTTGTTTTGTATTTTCAACAGTTGCTGAGTTATTCAGAACTTAGCTGAAAGAAAAAAAAAAAAAGATTTTCTGCTCACAATTAGAGCAATTTTTTTCAAAAAATCAAAAAAAAAAATTTAAGAACGAAAGTTTTAGAAGTTAAGCATTTAGTTTACAGCTTGAAATGTTGAGAATAAAATTAGCTTTAAATCAAGAAAATCTTCAAGTAATACATGTGCTGTCGAGTACAACATAAATATAAATATTACAACAATAATAAAAGCTAATAACGTAGCTATATTAACAGAATTAAAAAGTGTTGGAAAATTTTGAAAGCAGGAATATAAAATAAATCAATTTAATGGAGTATACTTTACTGCAGTAAACTGAAGGAATCTGTGTATATCTCTCAAGCAAACACATTTTTTGTTTATTTCTTTCAAAATCTTCCAAGCTTAGAGTGATTTTACACGCCATTTTATTTAGGAACCGTATTATTTTTAGATCTATTACAGTAGTATATTTAGTTATGAATAAAACGGTACTTCAGTTTTTAAAATCGAATGGGAATAGCATTAATGTCATCCAAGTTAAAAAGTTTGCCAAGTATTATCGTGGTTGCTACACCGTTCATTGTATAATACGGCTAAAATATGATCATCTGACTACCTTCAGAATACACGTTTGATCAAATTTTTGATGTCTTAGAAAATTTAAAAATAAAACGACTGTCATTAATTGCGCCCTATTGCAAATTTTACAGCCCTCGTAAGTAGCTATTGCTCCTTTTAGTCAACTAAATTTTAGTTTATTATAGCCAATTTTATTAATAAATAAATAAAGAATTAATGTATCACATAAGAATTGAGTGCTACGCAATGAGCAAGTAGGGTTACGTCCACAAATGTCATGTACAGATCATATAAACAGCCTTCGTATCGTTATTGAATACCTTTTTTATAGTGATTTATAAAAGGCTTCTGACACTTTTCCACCCTGGGATAGTTATTAACATAATTAAACTGAAATCTTCACATTAACACGAGCTGTCGAATCCTACATGATAGCAGGGTTAATCGACCAATCCCTATTAAAGTAATACAGCGAGCTTTGCTAAAAGGAATAACCTATGAAACTCACACAAGACTGGATGTCAGATTGTCTCCACAAACACTGCGACATGCAGAGGAAGCTGGATTCTGTGCAGGCATATGCAAATAGAGGGCGTTTGCAAATTGAAGTAATACTGCAAGCTTTCGAATTGGAAATAAAATATTAAGGAGTTTTCGTAATTTTTCTATCTCGGTAGTATTCTTAACGCGTTCGGTGGATTTAGTACTAACATCGCCGAGACAGATTAATGAGTCATACTAAAAACCTGGTGACAGCATAAGAGGAGTACATAAAGAGTGAAATCCAAAGCGAAGCCGAGAATTAGCAGTCAAGACGAAACTTGGACAAGACAGACAAGAGCATTAGATAGACAGACCTGAAAAAATTTTGCTCTGGCCGGCTCATACCCTGTGGATCGTTTAGGGTATTATTAATAAACGAGCAACCCTTTACCCAAAAGCATTTTTCCATTCATTTCATTCTTAACACCAAACTTCATTGTAGCATATTATATAGTTGGTACAGACCGATTTTAACTTTCAGGTTTGTGTACTTGCACTCATTTAATGTTCGTCGAACAAAAGCGTTTTTAAAACACATTTCAGATGATTTTTCACAAAAAACAAAAAACCCACGTTAAACCTTTTTCCACTATAAATGCATTTGATTTGTGCAGATTTGTTAACGTCTAGTGATTTTCTTTCAGAAGTACCTCGCTCATATTACTTGAAACAAAATCGAGACACTCTCAATTTCTTTTTTATTACATATATTGCATTTTATTCATTTTTTATTTAATATAATATTTTTGCACTTAAAGAGAAAAAGGTTTTAAACGTTTTTACGTAGAAGGATTTTTTTAATGTATTATATATGTACATATATATAATGCTGTTGAAATATTTTATTAAATTTTCGTGTAGAGTTTTGGTTTCTTAATTTAAATTGATTTGGTGTAAAGCTATTATATTTTATTAAATATGAATTTTTTTAAACGAAATAGGATTATTTTCTTTTTACAAGAAAATTTGTTAATTAAAATTTATTATTATTTATTTATTTATTTTATTTTTTTTTTTGAGCCCAGCACTTAAGAGATAAATCAATTTCACATTTGATTCTTAATTGCAATGTGCTGGCTGGACAATGGATAAATACTATGAAAAGTGATTAACTAGGTATCGTTTTCTTAATCTTATTCCTTTAAAAGCGGAATTTCCAGACACCTAACTAAAAAGGCAATCCTGCTCCTGTCAACAGGCCTGTGCCATAAAAATCTAAACAAGTTGCTTAATTTATTTTTCGATTGACAGCCAGACTACTAGCTGATTTAAGAAGAAAATATAAAAAGCGTATTTTTTATGCTAATTAAGCACTATTTTTTGATGAAAAATCCATCACTTATACCAAGGCTTAGCTTGACAAATATTATGGGAACTCTATATTATCAACTTCATTGGTAAAGGAGATATTTTCTGAATATATTTGTGGATATACAAGTACAGGAGATTTCGAACGTTTTGGAAGCTAAGTTGAGGTCTTTACAAAAATTCAAAGAATTCATAAAAGATTGTGGAAGCCATAGGCTTCGTGGTTATAATTTTGCTCATAATCAACCACAAACTCATTCGTGTAACAACTTCATATAAGTTTTTGGCATTGTTCAACTGCAATACGAATGAGTTCTTACTCCGATTTGTAAACGTGGACAAAACATGGATCCACTTCAACGCACCAGAGACCAAACAGCAGTCAAAATAGTGCTTTCGGCTCCAATAAAATGGTGGCAACCGTACTTTCGAAGGCACTTAATCCACTTTGACAACATTGAAAATAGTGAAACAATCAATGGCGAATATTGTGCCAACTTATTTGGTTGATTTTATAAGAATTTAAAAAGAAAAACAACCGAATTTGACCAAGAATAAAATTCCTTTTCGCAAAAATAATGCAAGAGTTAAAAATTGCTACCTCATCTGCTTTATTCTATGAATTCACCCCATAGTGAATACTTCTTGTTTCCTAACCTGAAAAAATAGCTTGGTGGGAAGAGATTTGACTCTAACGATGAAATACTCTTACAAAAAAATACCTATATTGATGAACGCAACAAATCCTTATTCGGAAGCTGTACAGTGCTCAAAAGAGACTATGTTGAAAAATAAAATGATTTTTGATAGAATTCTGTACATAAGTAAAGACAATTCTCTTTAGTGACGATGGCATATTCAACTTTAATAACGTGTGTATGGAGAAGTGTGACTAGTAAAAAAATGATCCACGAAATTAAAAAATCATTTTAAGCATGTGGAAGACAACGTTATGGTGTCGACTAGCTTTTTAGCAAATGGAGTGGGACACTTTCACAAAACTTATGGCGTAATGCAAAGAAAATGATTCCATATACTGAGTGGAATAGCCGGCTTCGATGGGTGTTTCGATTCGATAGTAGGCCATAACACACTTCGATGTTAATCAAGGAGTATACGGTTCAAATCCTTGATGGGCCGGCACAATCACCCGACTTAAAACTCTCTGGAACAATTTAAAGGTACAGAGACACGCTTCAAAATTCTAAATAGACTCTTTGAAATCTAGAAGTTTAATGAAAACTTATCTCTGAATCCGTATTTGGCAGCCTTATTAATTTCATGCACGAAGTATAATTTTGTTGCTTTTGTTTTGGGAACTTTTATTTGAAGACCCCGACTGTTTTTGCTGACATTTGAAGCAATGTTGGAATAAAGAAATATATTTGCTTTATGTAAATACAAATGCAAATAAATTACCCAAAAGGCGTTTTTTTCTAAATGAAATGGTTTTAGAAATGAATGACATAATAAAGTTATTTGCACGAAACTGTAGGTGTCAGAAAAAAATTAAGATCTCGCATTGAAATTAATTCGACCATGTCCACACTAAAATAAAATAAAATAATTGTTGAAAAATATATCTTATAGAACGATCTCTGAGAAAGGTCCAATGTAATGAGATAACTAACTGCGACACTAGAAGCAACATGTACCAAGCTCGGCCAAACGTGTTGAAGATATCCAGAGACACAATTTAACTCTCACCAATTCGTTAATGGAGTTATTCTACTGCTCAGAGAGCAACACTACTAGGCCACTAGTAAAGCGGCGCCTGTAAACACCGTACTAGCAATGGCTTAACAAATTGTTGAACTCTAAGTTTATTATCTGTTTATCTGTTTAAATACTAAAATAGGAAATGGGTTTTATAAATATACATTTTTAAAATTATGTACATTTTATTACTTTTCCTTCGTTAACCAATTAAAAAATACTTGTCATTTATGTCCACTAACATCTTTATCTTATGACAAAAAATTGACATATTTCTACTGGCTCTTCTGTTTATATTCTTATCAACTCTTTGATATTGACCCATTGAATTGTAATTGAGTCTGTTGTTAGTGATAGTGTTAACACTATCACTAGACCAGTCAGTGAGTTATGCGTTTATTTAGTTGACGTATCTTTTTCTTTGCTTGTCTTTCTCTCTTCGAACCCGTAATTCTTTTTGTATGCGTTATAATTAAGTCGGAATAAACTACAAAAAGAAAAAAGAAAAAAACGTATTACACATACGCCTTGTTGACACTTTTATTTTACACTATTTCTTGTTTTTTAATTAAATAACTAAGAAGTAATTAAAAAAATAAAAGAAACAAATAACAATATAAATTCTATTTATTTTTTATTTTTATACACTTGCGCACACTCATTTAAAGCTATTAATTGTACTAACACCACCACTGGGTAGAAAACTCATATAGAAAAATAATATCTGTTTCATCTTTTTTTAAGAAAAAATAAAAATTAAGGGTATTCATAACACATTTTTGTTTTCTAAACTATTACAATATTTACACTTCGGTCTTATAAATAGTTAAAGAGCCATTTTTAATTATCAGCTTAGAATTGGCAGATAGTTTCATGTTTTTGAATAGAGAATAGGGTAAGTGTCCCTAAGATCGGATTGTACCAGTAGTCGGCATTTTTGGATTAATACTCAAATAGCTAAGAATAACAGCAAACATATATTAGAATGAAGCTAAATAAGATTCATAAATATTCTCGGCTTTCTATATGTTAAGACGAAATTAAGCCAAAATAAGTATTTTTTGGAGTATTTTGTTTTAATTTATTACTGAATTTCGGCATTTACAAAAATGCTTGTTTTCTTAACAAAAAATTTTTTGGGAAGCCGATTTTATAATGTCCATATAACTTTAAATTCATTTCAAATAAGTTTCCATCATTAATCGAGGTATCATTTTAGTTTTGCTGTAAATTTTCCTATACTAGTAATTTTTATTCAAAATATTTATTTTCGGATTCTAAATATATTCCGGTTAGTTAATATGGAACGTTTCTGGGTGAAATGTTTCAGTAGACGTACTTCTCTTGCACTGTAAACAATTTTTATCATTGTATAGGGTGGGCAATTTAAAAGTTTAAATTTAAAAATTCAATAAAACAAAACCAGTTTAAAATTTTGCCAAATTTATCTTTTGTTGCTATTATTTCATTTATATGGCTGCCTCGGCTAGCTTCACAGTACCCTATTCGATCGGACCAAGTTTTAAGAAGTTTTTCAAGTGTATGGAGTCGTATATCGGCAATGGTATCACGAATTTTGGACTTCAAAAGCTCAACTGTGTCTGGTTTGTCGGTACAACACAGGGAGTAGTTCAACGATGGCAAATAGTAGCTTCTTGCCAGCCAACTGACACCAAAATTTCGGCTAATTAAACTGTCATCAAACGTTTCAGGCAATAAATCTATTGTGGCATTAGATGTGTGGCAAGTTGCACCATCCTGTTAAAAGCAAACATCGTTCATATCAATAACATGAAGACCGAGCACAAAAAAACAAGTCATCATGGTGCGATAAGTGTCTCTATTGACAATAATAGTTGAGTCGCCCTCATTTTCAAAGAAATATGGGCCAATGACGCCTCAGCTCCACAAAACGCACCAAACAGTCACTCGTAATGGGTGCCTCGGCTTCTGTAAGACCACGTTTGGGTTTTCTGAGCCCCAAATACGCCAATTTTGCTTATTAATGTACCCTTCAAGATAAAAATGAACTTCATCCAAAAATATGATTTTAAAAGATGATAAATTTACATCCTAAATCCCAACGTTGCTCAAGCGTAAATTGATTAATTCCATTCAGTGCAGATAATATACTGAATTTTGTGACAGAATAGAATGACGCAAGGATTGCCGAACTCGAAATAACCGCTGGTTCAAATTTAAACCGATAAGTGGCCAACCCGTTATAAGACAAATTTAACTGAAAAAAAACCTCTAGAATATGTTCTAATAAGATGTTTGGCAATGTGGTACTGACATAAAGCAGAGTTTTTGGATCAATTTATAATTCGGATGATATACGGATCACACACTTTACACCTGAGAAAGAGACGAAGTCAAAAAGATAGAGAGAACAGGGAGAAGACTATCCAAAGAAGGCAAAAACAGTCCTATTTGCAGACAAGTTCATGGCGTTTGTTTCTTGACATGGCCGATGGTATACGGTAATTGTTATTATCTTTAAAAAGTAAAGACAAACAAAAGCAAGTGTAACTCCAATTTATTCCACCGTTCAAACGATGAAGTCAAAGGAAAAAGATCGCAATTGGCGAAAACAGAAATTGTGTTTTTATCAAGACTACCCACTAGTTCACACATTTACTATTGCTATGGCCAAATTAAATCAATAATCTAATTAAAGTTTAAACTGTCTCACCATGCTCCTTCATTTAGGTAATTTAACTTCCTTGGTTCTTTATATCCAAACCTTAAAAGATTGCTTGGTGATAAAATATTTGGCACGAGGGAAGAGTTGGCGCCAACAGTTCCTACTATAAAAAGGTTATCGAGGTGGTTGAATATCGTTAGAAAAAGTGTAACGAGATAAAAAAATACATTATGTTTTTGTTTCAAAACATAATATTTCCTAATGTTATTTCAAAATTTTTTTTGTGTTTTCTTTGTTAGGTCGACTAATCTTTAGACAGTCCTCGTAAAGAAACAGTGCGTTATCGAAATCAAAACTCTCAAAATTTTCAACTAGTTATATTATTATTATTTTCGTCAAAAAGCGTTAAAGTTAGGCTATTCTTTTATCTATTCTACTATCCCCATTAAAAGATATCGGTTGGTGCCATTAGTGTCTTATAACTGTCTACTTCTATAGGCTCCTAAGTGCCACCTTTTATAATGCAAGTATTTTTCTAAGGCGATTTTATTTCCACCTTTCAGAATCTGTACATTGGATTCGAAACTATTTCCATTCTATTTAAATATTAGCTGAGTTTGAAATACACGGTCAAGTGATCGGAAATTATTCTAAGGCTACTTTTAGATTGCCTGCTACGAGACACAAATCTTTTACTATCGTTGTTGTAAAGTTGGATTTTTTTATCCCGCTCTGCATGAGAAAATTAAACGCCTCTCATTCTTCTATCTTTCATTATGCAGGCTCCTCCGGAACTCCTCAAAAAGATTCTGGCCCGACCAGTGTGAAAGCTCCCTTCCTGGTCAGTCTATATGCATTCTCATTTTCCCGAATTCCCCCACGCCTTAGTAGTGGCTAAGTTTGCTCAGACAGTGCCGTATTATGATTTCATAGGAGCTAAGTGCTCGAATGTCTGCTGAACTATGAAATAGTGCAGCTGTGTCCTGGTAGCAATTTTCTCCATTAGTTTTCAATGTTTTATCAAAATACCCCTGCTCCTAAGCCACTTTTAATTTTTTTTGGTCAGTTTTGTCACAAACCGCTTCTTAAAGTTGTAGACTTTTCTCGTCCTATCTAAGGGAAAGTCAAAGAGGTAGTTTTCAAACCCCAGAACACTTAAATTGCGATGCCTGTTGAAGAGTTTTGGGTTTGACTTTCTCTCATTATCCTGCCTATAGTTTAAATTCAATAGCCACAATTGGCCTTACCAATATGCCCAGTGCAGTGTACTTGCGCTAATTTACAAAGACTTCTCCACAAACCATATCATTAAGGCATGCCTGGTTTTGTTCTCAAAATATTTTTTATAGCTTTTGGTTAACGATACGCATGATAATAATAAATAAATAGACCATATTTACTATATTATTATTATTATTATTATTATTATTATTATTATTATTATTATTATTATTATTATTATTATTATTATTATTATTATTATTATTATTATTATTATTATTATTATTATTATTATTATTATTATTATTATTATTATTATTATTATTATTATTATTATTATTATTATTATTATTATTATTATTATTATTATTATTATTATTATTATTATTATTATTATTATTATTATTATTATTATTATTATTATTATTATTATTATTATTATTATTATTATTATTATTATTATTATTATTATTATTATTATTATTATTATTATTATTATTATTATTATTATTATTATTATTATTATTATTATTATTATTATTATTATTATTATTATTATTATTATTATTATTATTATTATTATTATTATTATTATTATTATTATTATTATTATTATTATTATTATTATTATTATTATTATTATTATTATTATTATTATTATTATTATTATTATTATTATTATTATTATTATTATTATTATTATTATTATTATTATTATTATTATTATTATTATTATTATTATTATTATTATTATTATTATTATTATTATTATTATTATTATTATTATTATTATTATTATTATTATTATTATTATTATTATTATTATTATTATTATTATTATTATTATTATTATTATTATTATTATTATTATTATTATTATTATTATTATTATTATTATTATTATTATTATTATTATTATTATTATTATTATTATTATTATTATTATTATTATTATTATTATTATTATTATTATTATTATTATTATTATTATTATTATTATTATTATTATTATTATTATTATTATTATTATTATTATTATTATTATTATTATTATTATTATTATTATTATTATTATTATTATTATTATTATTATTATTATTATTATTATTATTATTATTATTATTATTATTATTATTATTATTATTATTATTATTATTATTATTATTATTATTATTATTATTATTATTATTATTATTATTATTATTATTATTATTATTATTATTATTATTATTATTATTATTATTATTATTATTATTATTATTATTATTATTATTATTATTATTATTATTATTATTATTATTATTATTATTATTATTATTATTATTATTATTATTATTATTATTATTATTATTATTATTATTATTATTATTATTATTATTATTATTATTATTATTATTATTATTATTATTATTATTATTATTATTATTATTATTATTATTATTATTATTATTATTATTATTATTATTATTATTATTATTATTATTATTATTATTATTATTATTATTATTATTATTATTATTATTATTATTATTATTATTATTATTATTATTATTATTATTATTATTATTATTATTATTATTATTATTATTATTATTATTATTATTATTATTATTATTATTATTATTATTATTATTATTATTATTATTATTATTATTATTATTATTATTATTATTATTATTATTATTATTATTATTATTATTATTATTATTATTATTATTATTATTATTATTATTATTATTATTATTATTATTATTATTATTATTATTATTATTATTATTATTATTATTATTATTATTATTATTATTATTATTATTATTATTATTATTATTATTATTATTATTATTATTATTATTATTATTATTATTATTATTATTATTATTATTATTATTATTATTATTATTATTATTATTATTATTATTATTATTATTATTATTATTATTATTATTATTATTATTATTATTATTATTATTATTATTATTATTATTATTATTATTATTATTATTATTATTATTATTATTATTATTATTATTATTATTATTATTATTATTATTATTATTATTATTATTATTATTATTATTATTATTATTATTATTATTATTATTATTATTATTATTATTATTATTATATTATTATTATTATTATTATTATTATTATTATTATTATTATTATTATTATTATTATTATTATTATTATTATTATTATTATTATTATTATTATTATTATTATTATTATTATTATATTATTATTATTATTATTATTATATTAGCTTTTTTTGCTGTAATTGTCCAAAATGTTGACGAGCGTATGAGTGACATTTAAGAGTAATTGAAATTGGGAAAAAAAATTGCTTATACGACACCCATTACATACAAATGCAGCAAAAAATTTTTTTTCAAAACTAGATACTTTCACTTTATTGCGAATAAAATATGCATTTACCAATCGATTGTCATGAACTATGATTTATTTTAATTACATTGTATGCAATTTTATCAATGAGTAGTGAAACTGGTAAATATTTGTTGCTTTCTATTTTTGGTGAATTTTCAGAAATCAACAATATCATAATATTTCCGAAAAAAAAATATGTTTTCATAGTTTCTTTCTCAATAACTCCAAAAAAATGGTGTCAAAATGGCTTCAACCTAGTGTAACGGTATCGAATAAGTCATTTCAAAGTTATCATAAGATGTATGAAGCAGCCTCTTTAAAAATTTTACTTTTCAGAAAAAAAAAACTAAAAAAACAAAACTTATCCAAAGAATCTGAAATGCTGATGATTTTTAAACTTGGGCGACCTAAGCGCATCAAGAAAATATAGTGTTAATCCTTAGTCAGAAAATTTTTTCGATTTGTTGCATAGTGTTTTTTGTACAATTTTATAAAAATGCAAGCACAACGCCAATTTTCATGTCAACTGAGTTGTCAAAACATATGTTTTTTTCGTGATATAATATTCGGCTTTTTGCGTTCGCCTACTTTTTGAAATTTTCTCTTTACTATTTTTACTCTAAATTTACCAAAAGTAAAGAAACAGACCTAATATTTTAGTAAGAGTTTCGACTATTTATACAAATTATACCAGAGGCAAAATTTTTTTATTATCTGTGTTAAAAAATAAAACTATTAATTACACAGCCTAAACTGTGAATATCCATACAATATAAACACTATTACATAAACACTTACTACATGATTATATGTGTATTCAGGAAAAAAAGTTCCAAAAAAAAGTAGTAAAGAAAAGAACATCAAAACTTAAGCTATTACCAACAGATGTATATTACGAGAAAAACTATTCCCTGTACTTCTTATTTTTTGCTTTTTTTAAAAAAGAAAAACATAGAAAACTGCATATCACACAATATTCCTTTAACATAGAAGAACTAAATAAAACTATGGAATTGCTTAATTTTTCTTTTTCTTTTCATTTCTTTTTGCTAAAATGATAGATAAATAGTGGTAAAATAATTCTTACATTGACACAACAACAATACGAGTGTTGGAGACATTATTATCATTACATTAAAATCAGTAGAAAGAAAAGAAATTGCAACTGAAATCAAAAAACAAATAGAAAAAGAAGAACAAAAATTACTTTCTTCTATAAATTTATTTAGAAAATTGCTAAGAGAATACAAAAGTGTTCTATGGAGGAGTACATAAGTACAGAGTTATAAAGAAATTTGCCTTGACAGAGTTGGGAAATTTGCAGATTGCTGGTCATTTCCTTTGGGTTGGAATTTCTTCTAATTTTTTGCCGAACATTTAAGGGAGGGCAGTTACCTGACTTAATGCGGTTTATAAAATACTAGCAGCTATAATATATAAAACTCTCGGAGGAATGAACAATCAGTTTTTTGACCATTCCGAAGCTCCATTAATCAAACGAATACTCAACGTATCATTATTGAACAACAGATAAAATGGCAAAGTCTATTGTATTTACTATTCATTGATTTTGGAAAAGTATTCTATATGACTTGTCTACAGTTCATATGTAATGCGCTGTGGAGCAAGAGACTACCAGAGAAAGTTATACACATCACTCACATCATGTATGACAGTGGCGAATTACAAATCTTTCACAAGGGAAGAAAATGTGCTCCATTCGCTACAAACGTTGGAGTTAGACAAAGCTGCCCGCTTTCGTCGTTATTATTTGCATAAGTTATATAGTTATATTTCGAATATGCTAATTATAAGGAGAGGAGGGCTATCATGGGGATAATACAAACAACTTGAGGACTTAGATAACGCAGATAATATTATTCTGCTCTCCCACGCACTCTTGGACATGCACAATGATCTGGTAAAACTTACGAAAAATGTAAATGTAAAAATGTAATGACTCGTAATATATACAAAAAAGTTTATTTGCAATGGAAGTGAATCACTCCACTGATAGCCATATTACCATCAATGGATAGCCTACTCAATTTGTGGACAACATTTATTTCCTTCGATCGAAAATGTTAATTAACCGTGAAAGTGACCCTGATATCACCAGCGGGATAACGAAAGCGAGACGCGCTCTAACGTTTAAGCAAAGTATGGAGAACATTTTAGATCAGACTTAAAATAAATTTTTTTCCCTTACTCTCCTTGGGAGCATAGGGCTTCCACAAAGCAATTCCATGTTACACGATTTGCTGTCGATGTCTTTGCCTCTCCCAATGTAAGATTGTGGTGCCCTTGTTCTTGGGCAATTGTGCGTCGCCAGGTGTTTGTTGATCAACAGCGTTCCCTTGATCCTTAAGGATTACATTCAAGCGCCATTCTTGTAATATTATTTTTTCTTATTTGCTTCAGTATGGGCCCTTCATATGTCAAAATCCATAGTTCTATATTGCTTATTGTATTTGGCCAGAATATATTGCATAAGACTCTAAGGCACTTGTTAGTGAATACCTGTAGCTTTTGCGTAATGTTGGATATACGCCAGATTTCACTGTCGTATAACAGAATTGACTTTACGCATGATTTAAATATTGTGAGCTAAGTTTGTCTGGATATGTATGAGTTTCTCTATACTGAGCCAGGTCTTCTAACTCTGACTGAATGTTGAAGATCTTGTGTATGAGTAGACAAATATCATCTGCACTATCCAGGTTCTTGAGTTGTCGTAAGAGACTTCATGTTATATATACCTTTATACCTTTTCTCTGTGAACAAACTTCGGTCTGTGATTTCAGCCAGTGCGATGATTAATAGTAGAGGTGAATGTGGATTTGCTTGCTTTACTCCAGCGTTAATATGAAATGGTTAACTGATGATCCCGTCGTCAAGAACAGAGAGTTCTGCACCCTCGTATCGAAGGCGTCGAAGGCTTTCTAGAAGTCGATAAACAGTAGGTAAAGTGGGGTACGTTATATCACTCTATTATGATGCGTAGAGAATTAGTTTGATCTACACATCTTCTATTTGGCCGGAAACTTGCCTCTTCTTCTCGCAATATGTGTTCTGTATTCCTTCACTGTATTGTGAAAATTACAAAGAGGAGTCAGTGGGAAGATAGATAAAATGAGAAAATGAATATTTATGAACCATACTCTCGTAAAGCCCTCTGACGACTCAATTAAATGGTATGCTTTCAAATGGAAACCCCGAAGCAGCAGAAGTCCAGGCCGCTCTAAGATGACAAGGATAAGAACTCTGCAAATAGACTTGGGGGGATGGATACAAATTGAGATGATATAAAATTTATCGTAACTGACAGACTAACGAGAAATATTCTTTTACGATCAATAAAGTAACAAAAAAAAAAATGTGATGAAAAAATAAACGTTAATAATTAATAAAAAATAATTGTGATATCATGTCCTTCCGAAGACCTTAAGCTATGATGTGGGAAAACGGAAACTGCTTTCACGACACCACTTAAAATTATTAAAGAAATCATTTTTGGGTGTGTCGTTTATATAAGCCATCTCTTAAGAGAATATGAATGTTGCTCTCATCTGCAAAAGAGTAAATAAGAATGGTGTTAAGCATTCAAAAGTCGTTGAAAGGTTAAGGTTACATAAATTATTCGTTACTTTCAGTAGAGTGTTTTTTCGTCCTCATAGAGCTCTGTTATCTGGTGATTGATACTTTTATTCAATGAGAAACTAAGCGTCGTTCAGGGTCTTAATAGAGATTAGTAAAGAAAATAAGAAATAAAACCTGCTGCAGGTAATCGCTGTAACACAGAAAATCACCTCTGTTTTTCAAAAATATTTGAGCGTCTTATAATAAATTTTTATATAAATAGATGTATTCGTATGCCCCCTTACATAATTCAAATTGCACTAACCTGCAACTGAATGTGGACTGAAAGAATGACTTTTAAGAATACCATAGTGAATACAGATGCAGATTAAACAAACTGAGATAACGACAAATAATGTAATTTAAAAATAATCATTAAGGTATTAAAAGTAAAACGCAAACATAAAAAATATAAAATTTTATAACTTTAAACCTAAAGATCAATGGCTTATAGTTAAAGTTAGAAATATAGTTATAGTTAAAGAAAAAAAAAATTTTCGAGTTCCAAAGTGATTTGTAATGACTATGTGTTTAAATTGTTATATGTAAGCAATCATTCTACAAAGAATTGTTGTATGATTACATATTTTGCATCACGCTCTCAGAACGTAGGAAAATTCTACAAAATTTTAAAAAATTTCGGCCTAAGAGCCATATAGTTATACCCACGTATAAAGTCTGTATTTTATTATGAAGATAAAATGACTGTTACCTATTAAGTAACATATTGTTACGCTTTAACGTTTTTAAAATGTTTGAGTTCTTTTTAATTGCGTCAAAATAAAATAAACAGTACGTTGTTGTTATTTTACATTTTTTATTTTCTCACTTTTTACAGTATACAATTATAACTATACAGTCTCCAACTTATATGTTTTGCACTTATATTCGTTAATACAACATTTTTTTTACGAATAAACACGACTTTACTTTATAACTGCAAAACGATAACTATATCGACGTAAACAAAGCAGAGTCCTTACATACCTAATTGCCTACAGTTTGGAAAGTTCTGGAATTGTCTCAAATGCTCTCGCATTCTCTGTTTTATTTCCGTTTATTTTAAACATGTAAGGTTGTGGTTACCCTAATATGATCGGTATTGCCAACCGTTAAATACACCAATCAGTATGGCAATACCGTCAAATACATAAATCAGGACGGCATTATAGGGGTAACACATTTACAACATTGTTACAAACCAATAGAATAAAATCGCACAATACAGTCCTTGATGTGGTGTATTTTCATTTTAGGCGTTGTTTATTTTCGTAACAATATTAACACTAGAAAGACTTTTGACTTATTTTCATATATGATTGCCAATATTTTTTAAATGAACGGCTTTTCTGAATTGATATTTCGTGACTTTTATTAAAATTGCAACAAATTTATTTGTAAAGGCATTTCTATTCTATTTCTATTCTTTTTTTGCAAACTTTGACCAATATGGTGGTTTTCGAGTTCAATTTGTCCCTCCAGGTATGCAGTAGCCGACCGCTTTGTGCGTTTTGCCCTTAGGATTCCAGTCTATGGCAGTTATTAGGTTTTTATGTGGTGTTCAAATCTTGCCAATACAGCGTTAATGACGATTGAGAACCTGCATGTGACTGTACGTTGGTTCAATCGTTCCCAAAAAAAATGACTAAAATATTTCCAATATCCTTCGAAGACAACGATTGATGAATGCCTTAATACCGTTGGCATTGCGTGATTTTATATTCCAGAACTTAAATCCATAACGGATATTTGATTTTAGGAGTTGAATATGGTGATCAAAATACATTATATGATAGCAGTCGATTTTCACACATTTCGTGAAATACTGAAAGATTGATAAGGTTCGGATACCTTGCATTACATCATCGCTGCAGAATAGTGTCCAGATAGCGCAAATCACAGTCATCTTTCAACTCGAAATTACGTATCCTGAATTTGATTCTGTTAGAGTCAAATAACAGAATTACGGCCTTAGTCCCGTGTTTATAGCTTCACTCTTCAGATATTCTGAGTTCAACATTTTGAGTTCTTAGCTGTGTGCTGAGAGGCAAATATCATCGGCATATTCCAAACCCACCAATTGTTGATTAAGTCCTCCATTTAATGCCCCTGTTAATTTTTGTAGTATTGCAAACGATAACTTTAAATTCAATAGGAGCGGAGATTGCAGTTATCACACAGGAGTTTTCGGCGTTTGTTTGTGGGCGTATACTCAATCTAATTATCTGATTCCCCGATTTTATCGAATTTAAAATACAAGATTTATTCTTGTCCCTGTTATAAAGCGGTTTGACGCAACATATAACTTTTTTGAAACGTGTATAACTACCGCCCTTTTGAAGGTGTATTTCCATCCTATTTAATTTTTACGATATTTTTCATCTGAAAAATTCAAATAATAAATTTTTCGCTACTTAAGTTAATTTAAAATTAGTTGCGTCAAATGATCCACATCCGTCTTCCTAGGTATGTCAATTTTCCTGACTTTCTCGACCTTTAGCTAAACTTCATTGCTTATTGACATTGACATTTAAGATTTAGGAGCAATCAGAAGGAACTACATATCGAAAATGCGATTGTACATACTTACAAAGGCAAATTCTCTCACTTAACCCTAGAAGATTACTCTTCACTTTAGTACATTAAGGTTACTCTTCGCCTAATCGATAAACTATTTAAATAAAAATTCTAGCGTAATCACTTTTTAAGAAAAAAATAAAAAAAAAATGTATTTATTTGAATATTTTTCGTGTATTTATGTGAAATTCCATTTTTTTCAAGAATTTTAATTCCAATTTCGATTTTTTCAAATTGATTAACTTTTTCAGATATTCCATGGTCTAATAATACTACGGTCTGTTCAATAGTGTGGTGAATAAAAAGTGTGACGTCACGCTTAGTCGTTTGTTTATTATTACAGTAAACCCTTTATGATCCGAATAATTGATAGCAAGTCATGAAAATAACAATAAACTAATAAAAGTAGAAAAATAATTTGTTTTTGCAGCAAAAACCGAAGAAAAAGCTATGTTTTTGGAGTACCAAATATTACAGATTAACATTACATTACAGTTTGAATGCAATCCGGATTATAAAGTTGCAATCAATCCGTATTATAGACTACAAAATAGAATGAATTAGTGGGGTTCGGATTATCAAAGACTTACCGTATTAAAAAAACGACTACAGGTGTCATCAGCAAAAATAAATATGAGAACAATACACCTTATAATTTTTTGCACCTTATATTTTATTTTTTTTTTTTTTGGCATAAGGCACAAAGTTCAACTTTGTATTCGCCACAGATGCATTTTAGCATATACTACATACAGTCTTGGACAATCTGAGCTTGCTATATGCTGTTTTGTGCTTTATCCACATTTTATACACCCTCTTGCCGATAGTGAATTTTTTTTTTATTGATGGCGGCAAGGTGTATGTATATCGAATCTGCATAAAAAATTGGCAGCTACAAGAGGTTCTTGAAGATCTCTCAGGTTCTGTCGT
The DNA here is from genome assembly GCA_023159175.1 of Wohlfahrtia magnifica. Classification (NCBI taxonomy): domain Eukaryota; kingdom Metazoa; phylum Arthropoda; class Insecta; order Diptera; family Sarcophagidae; genus Wohlfahrtia; species Wohlfahrtia magnifica. The sequence continues at coordinate 140,028 of JAKWBJ010000211.1, read as the reverse complement.
CGGTTTTTGTGTTTTTACATTTAAGGAACATATCGTGAGTATATGTATGACGTAGCCGTGTACAATATCAATACATATCGATACTGTTTTTTTTTTCTAATGTATAATTCTACCATGTTGGGTTTACTTCTTTTCAGATTTATGGTAAGCTGTGATAAGCTTAATAAAGTAAATTTTTCCAGTTTTGTCTTGTAGGAGAATAAAATCAGTTCATTTTGGTAACAGAACATGGATGCTTCATCTCTTCGGCCTTTTACAATTCTCATTCTCTTTAGAATTTCTTTCTTGTTTGACCCTAAAGTGCCAACAATATTTACATTCTATTGGCATTTATACGGTTTCAGAAGCAGCAAACGAAACTAATATGAACTAATTGTAAGAGTCACATTAAAGTTACTCTTCGTCTTTGTGACGAATACACACCTGTGAATTTAAACTTTAAAAAAATAAGTATCCAGTGTACGTTCGCTCTCTACAAGCATTCGTCAAAGTTAAACACACATAAAAAAGATATATGATAAAGAATAAAGCTTCGTCGATTCGACAAATAGTTAGCAACCATGGTTAATATACACGGTGTATAACTACTTATTCGACTTTTTTCAAAAACCGGTTTTCGAACAATTCGAGAAGTAGCACTTTTTAAAAAATTGGTTTTCGGTTAATAATAATTCAAATAACCGGTTAACCGGTTCCTTCTTTTAAATAATATTGTTCCTATTGTTTGAAGCTCAGAGCTGCACCACGTCCCTTTAAAATTAAGCAGAGGCTAATGGAGGGCTTAAAATTAAAGTGGCAATCAATACTAACAATAATTCTTACAAATCTAATAAAAACTATGCAAAACGGCCATAAAAAACAACGTTAGTTCCAATCAAGAAGTCGTCGGTTAAATTCCAGGCCATACTATTTGACAATTTTCAGGAGCGATATCACCTCACAATATTGCTAGCGACTGGTTATGTGTATTTACGCTGTGAAAAACTTGACTGCATAATATATCTGCCGTTCAGAGCCGGCGTTTGTGGCCTTTCAATGAGTCCAGCTGATCATTCTCCATATATAATAATCAATATTTATTTACAGAAGATGAAAAAAAGTTATTTTTGTTCAAGAGTGCATATCTTTTTCGATCTACCATTGTTTTCTTTGTGAGACTTTCAAGGTTTTCATACATTCAAAAATAACTAAATTTATACACATGGTTAAACGAGCATATTTTCAATAAAAAAGTATACAAAAGTGTAAAAATTATACTTATTTAAATTAACCGGTAATTTGTGTTAAATTAACCGGTTTATTCGGTATTCGAAAAATGACGATTTTGAAAAACCCATATTCGACAAAACCAAAAAGACCTGTTAAAACTGGTCGAATAATAACCGTCCGATCTCCCTAATAAATATGAAATGAACGTCAAGATACAAATGTTGGAAAGCATTTATTGTGAACGAGCCCTAATTTTTTTGTGTGGCAATGACGTCTGTCAAACACATTGAGTATACATCAAATCAGGTAACAGACAACAGTCTGCTAGACGGGATATGGCGATTGATCCGTCCGATAATTCATAAGTTACCGAGGGCATAAATTTCCTTGACAACAATATATACCCCGAATTACTAAAAGCAGCACAAAATAAAGAGAATACATATTAGTATCGTATGTAGGAAAATAGGTTGGCGGAAGTATTATATTAGTATATGTATTTAGATCGACAGGTCTGCCTGTTACGCAGTATGTGCTCCATTCGAAAATTCACCAAAATCTGGTGCATTCTACGAGAAATAAATAAACCAAATTAAACTTTATTATATTATAGAGCGGATGTTTAAAGCTATCTAAAACGTGCGCGTGTTGTTGGCTTTTCACATTAACCTTTATTTTACAACACTTTACCAGAACATCTTTTGACATTAAATAAATTGCCACTTTTCCTATATGAAACATAGAGGCCAAAAAAAATCTTTTTAAATTTTATTTGGGTTAATCAATCCACTTCTTTAAAAAAAAAACGAAGCCAATGTCCATAATTGGGCATTAAGTTAAATTTTTTACAGTCATTTTCTTGGGTGTAAGATAGGAATGGGTTAGTAATCAAAGATTTTTACGTTTTTATATATTCTCCTCAGGTTTCGCATTAAAGAAAACTATAAATTTTTTAAATAATAACCGATTTTCCAATTTAATATGATTTTTATAACATTTTTATGTTGACCTATAAAAAGAAAATGAAGTCCTTAATTAACTATTCTCGATTAACATCCAAATCTCTTTTAATAAACTAAAAAAAAAATCAAGAAGAAAAATTAAATTGCAATATTACACTTCATCTTTATAGTATTCACGTTATAATTAACTTTGTCGTTTTTTTTCCCATCATATCCAACGTAGTTTTTAATGGACAATAAAAAAAATCGAATTATTTAAATGTAATAAAAATTTCTGCTAGAATATATTGCAACGCTGATACCACCACAATTATTACTTGAGGTCAAATATAATCAGCTTTTTGTTAAGCTATTAATGGGAAGCAATTAAATTATTTCGATTTGTTTTTAAATATTTTATAAAATAAAATTATATTTTAAGTACTTAACTGGGGTTAAATAAGAAATTTGAAAAAAGGCTAATTATCAAATTTTTATCAGTTTCCCAGGAGAAAACTAAATAGTGTATGTGCATGAAAATCACAAATATACAAAATCGCCTATGGAACATTCAATAAATGAAGTACAATTTTAGTTTTTTAAATTAATTGGAACAAATATTTATCTGTGAATATTCCCCAAATTTCAGTTTAGTATTTCAATATTTCGACGGAATAGATTAAGGTTAACATTTCCAACTCCCAACTAAAATCAGATATTCTATATGGATGATATAAGCTCAGGAATGCCAACGCTATGCGGGCAATCATCAATCGTTGTCTTCGAAGAATATTGGAATTATTTTTGGCTAAGCACTATCTCGGGTACTGATTTGTGGGAACAATGGAACTAACGGCCAATTCACATAGAGATTCCTGATCGCAAATGACGCTGAATTGTTCACACTCTCCACAGGCCACACAAAGACATAGCAAAAACTTTCAAAGACTGGAATCCAAGAGAAAACCACCTAACACTTATGTGTGTGACAGCGTACCGGGGCACCTTTTCGTATTTCAATTGCGGTTTTCTTTGTACACAGAATTCTTAGATGCTTGAAATTTTCTAATTTTTGTTTATATTAAATTTTTAATATTGACTACATTTGTGTGTCATCTTACGCGGAAGTGGTAAATCAATATATATTTAACACCTTTCACAGGGTGGCAGGGTAACTGGGTACCACTATACAGAATATATGAAAAAATTTGAAGTTGTTTGTTTTAATTTGGCTTTATAATTTTACAAAAATAAATAAACATGCTAATTGTTGTATACCTTTATGAGGCAGGAAATAACTACGCTCTATTTTTAACTACGAGAATGCTCGTTGGGCTGAACTCAACGGTTTCTTTAGGCATTTTAATTGGAAACTTTGTTTCCTTGACTTAAACTTCGATTCCATGGCAGCAATGGTAGTGAAGATACTAAGGCTAGGGATAGTTATTTTTATCCCATCCAAAAAGCTTTAGATTACACCTAGAAACAAATCTTGGTTTTATCTGACGTGTAAAATGGCAGTCAAATCCAGAAGAATGCGTTCAGGAATTGGCGCAATAATAAATGTGCTCATACTGATTTGCTTCACAAACAGGCGAGATCTTCATGTGCCGCTGTACTTAGATAAGAAAAGGCTTTATACGAGCAGCGCCTTCGTGCTAAATTTCTTACTTTTCTGCGGGGAAGTATAAACCTAGTTAGCTTCCTGCCCTTATAAGGAGTGACTACATATTCACGAACCCGGTTGAAAAGGCAAAACTTTTGGCTGAAATGTTTGCAAGTAATTCTCACTGGCCGGAGAGCATTCTTGAAAGAGTATCAGTAACTATGCTTGGTATATTCTTTGGAGCCCGTGCTGTAAAAAGGGTTATTGGGTTCTTCCTCTTCTCAACGTTAACAAGTCTTCTGGGCCAGAAGGCATACCAGCATTGATCCTGAAGCAGTGCCCTTCGACGTTAGCGTGTCCATTAGCTCACATTTTCAGTGCGTCATATCACGCCGGTATTTTTCCATCTTGCTGAAAGATTGCGATCGTCAGTATGGTTTTCGAAAGGGCCGTTCTACCTGCTGGCGCTGCTCTCAGAGAAGTTGAAAAAGTGCATTCATGGTTTTAGCGAGAGTAAGGTTGTGGCCCTGGATATTTTAAAGGCGTTTGATAGAGTTTGGCACGAGTCTCTCATTTCGAAACTTAGTGATTTTGGAGTCGGTAGTCACTTCTCCCGACTTATATCGAGTTTTCTCAGAGATCGCTCTATAAGAGTGGTTATAGGTGGAGCATCATCCGACGAGTTCAGGATAAACTCAGAGGCACCACAAGGCTCTACTCTTTCTCCTACTCTTTATCTAATATTTCTTAACGACTTTGTGCTTCTCACATCTAATTCTATCTACTCTTTTTTGGATGACAGCAACATTTGGTACTCATATTCTTTTGATAGTACACCGAGTCTTTTGGAGATTGTGGCGAGAAGTATGAATATGAACGACACACTCACAAGTGACCCAGAGAAAATCTCCGAGTGGGGTCGTGCGAACAGGGTGGATTATGCACGCAAGAATCAATCACACAACGCATTATAGGGAGAATTCGTTCTTTGGTCGCACTGTTTGGTTGTGGAATAATCTTCCAGCGAAAGTATTCCCTGCCAATTACGACATGAATAAATTTAAACTTAACGTTCATAAACAATACTCCCTCTGTCCTCCTTCCCACAACCTATTTTCCTAGTACCTACGTGCTGGTCGTATTTAAAAAAAGCAATTGATGGCTGAATTATTTGTTTTTTTTTTCACTGTCCCCACCAGTGTAAGGTTCAATGAACTTAACTGTTGGGGAAGTTGCAGAGAAGTGAAAAAATTATAAGTAGTTATATTTCTGTCGGAGGTTTTCTATAGACTTACTACGTCTAAAACTAAATTTTTGCCAAATTTTCTTTGCTGATCATACGAATTACTCGAGTCACACTGTAGGAGATTTTAACTTCAAGTTAAAATAAATTCTTCATTTTTAAAATTTTAATTTTTTAATTTTAATTTCACAAAGTTTATTTTTTATTAATTTCATATAATTATTTTTATACACAAATGTAGGGTGCTTATTCATCCCTTTTGTTTTAATGCTAATTTATATCAATAAATTAATTTTATGTTATCTGACGCAGCAAGGCAGATTAGCAAATAATTTTCAAAAAATTAAGAAATTATCAAAAATACACAAAAAATTGTTAAGAGTACTTGCGATTATCTCCAGCTTACGAGTATTGCTTAATAAATACGTACATACATATAAACGTATGTATATGTCTATTAAGCAAATGTATGTATGTATGGTAAACAAAACCATTATTTTTATTACTTCTTTTGCTTAAAAACAATGTAAGTAAATTTAAATATAATTACAACAACAACATTAGTATATGCGTAAGCTGTGATATATTGCGTTTTACACTAGCAACGAAATTTAAAATAATAAAAATATTAATAATTGAAAGAAATAGAAAATAATATATGTACATATAAAAATAATGGAAATAAAATATTTAAATTAAAGTTGTTCACCAACACACATTGTCGAATTGCTCGAGTTAAATGTCTCTAACTGCAGCATATTTATCAATTTCAACACGCCTTGCTCGAGTTAGTTTGTTATCAAATCGAATAAAGCATAAAAATAGTCGAAATCTATCATGGGACATTGCTGCACGAAATACCATCTGATAGATGCTCAGAGTTTGATGTATGTGCTCCGCAAAAAATTAATATTCTTAAAAAACCGTCTAGATTTTTTCTGTAAATGGTATAAATACTTTCGTTGGTGGACTTTCACAGGCATTTGGATAGTTGATTTCCAAGTTTCTATTATATTCATTGGTCACAAATCTCCTGGGATAAAAATGTTTCAATATATATTTAATTGTATATATATTTAAGCCAGGCGCAGGCCCACAACGCTCAAGTTCGACCTTATATTATTTTCTTGCAAATATAAGACACCGGAGTTCGAACCCTCGCCTGTTAACGGGATCAACTTATGTTGAAGGAACAGGTACTTACGCTTCATCATCGACAGAAAACTGTTGTGGAGATCCAATGTGGTGGAGAGAGGGAGGAAGGCGTCGGTTGCTGCAAGAGGGAAAATGGCAGGCGTAGAGGACTCTCTCCGAAGATGAAATTATATGGCTAAAGTCAGACCTATACTTTTCTATGGTATTGCGGTTTGGTGGAATTCCGTACATAGGAAATATATATATTTCATTCCCTGATGAGGTTACAGAGGTCGGTGCTAATTGGCGTTGGGGGAGCACTGTGTACTCCCTTGCCTATTATCAACGACCAAATGGGGACATATTGTCGAATGTAAATGAGTCCTATAAGCTGCCGGATCATTAGAGTGTGTTTTAGGCTGGCTGCTATCTGTGGGGTTTCTGAAGTACTGAAAGATAGTGCCATGACGTTCCGAAAGGTCTGTATATACACGGACAGTCAGTCCACTATTAAGTCCCTCGGAGCTATGTATACTAAGTCTCGGACGGTAAGGGAATGTCACGAATTATTGAAGGTGATGTTCGAGTACTTTGATATTAATGTTATCTGGTACCGATAGTGATATTCCGGGCAACTGTGTGCTGGATAGCTAGCTAGGCAGGGTACTATGGCCGAGATGAATTTGGTGGCGGAGAGATTTGGTATACCGATTTCTACCTGCCGGCTACGTATAAGAAAATAGCTGATGGTGTATTTAATGAGAGGTAGAGACGGGCTCCAACTTGTAAATAGACTAGAACTCTTTGGCCTAGGGTAGACAAGAGAAGGTCAGAGCAACTGCTGAACTTGCTGAAAGGCAAGATATTTGCGGTAATAGAGCATATTAGGCTGGGCCAGAGAGACTCTGTCCTATGTAGGTGCTGTTTAGAAGAGAAGATGGAGACTACGGAGCATCTGCTGTTGGAATGTCCGGCGTTGGCGGGTGATACATTGGCAAACATTTGTTTGCAAACATCGCAAATAGCCAATCGCATAAATGGATAACTTACTTTTCCTTGAATGCGATGTTTGCAAACAAATTTTTCCCAATGTATCACTGCCGGAGTGTGGTGAACCCTCCGGCCGATCCGTCATCTGGCGGCCAAATAACCCGATCAACAGTGGGTATCCATAATGATCGAGTTACCCTAACGCGACTTACGATCACGGACTGACTTAGTTGTTTTTTTTTTTAGGGAACAAACGATTGTTTAGTGTTAAGCGTAGATTACTAAGCAATGTTCATAAAAACTATTCTTGATTATAAATGATAGCTTTGTTATTTAACTTGTTAAATAATCAATAAATTATTTATAATTATAAATAGATGGCTTGTAATTTATATTCTGTCCTGCACTGAACCCCACTGACCTACCCCAGAATCCGAGCGGAAAACGTGTCGTTACAACCGGTTATTTGTGTTAAATCAACCGGTTTATTTGGTATTCGAAAATTGAAGAAAAAAACCGGTTAAAACTGTTAGATCTCCCTAGTATGTACTTCCAAATTCAGAGATATTTAAATAAGTGTTAATTCCACATTTTAATACTCTGTGCGTTTTAATATTAAAATCAATTTTAATATTTTCATTCCGTAACGGTTGTTCCATAGTATGTACTACACAAATAATACAGAAATAAAGTACATGTTTGCTGTGTTCGTTTTTTATACAAAAAGTACTTTATTTGTTTTTTTAAAACCATTTAAACTTCTTATTTTATAAAGTCGGACCATAAACAACTGAACCCCATTATTCTATGAATGTTTGATGAGATATAAAATAATATTTTCAAAAGTGTTGTGAATAAATGTGAAAACAAAAAGGACGGCTTTTACATAAAGCGAAGCTGCATACTGCCAGTCTTATGAAGACAAATAATAAACTGACAGTTAGACATGCCAACAAACGGACGTACGCATAGAGGATATACAGACAAATATATAAATATTTTTTTTATATTAAAGTATGATGTTAGAGTACTAAATATAAGCACTTGACTGTAACAGAAAATTTATGAATTGTTTTAGCATTTCCGACACGGAAGCGCTATAAAAAATATGTTTTATTATGATACGGGTATTTGTAATATTAAGGAAGATATACAGTTTAAAGTGCGAGGGGCTGCCGTGAGCACTTCGTTATTTGAAAATCATATATGTGATTTAAAATATTAAAACTCTTTCCATTAAAAACATAAATCCAGTACTTTAAAACAAGTTATTTAAAAGTAGTAATATTTTTTCTTTCAACAAATAAAAGTTTATTCTCCAGACAAAAAAATTTATTATTGACTGGTTTAAACCCAGTGTTCTTTGTATCCTTTATTCCCCATCTTGTTCCCTTCCGGTCAAAATCCAATCATTTGTTTCTTCCAGAAAGACACCGTAGATTTTGCTTTTTAGCTGAATACTGTCTTCAAACAAACACACATAAGCTTCTATATAGTCTATGTATACTGATAGTTTTTATCCAGTGTGTTTTCTATAATTCCTGCTTTTTGGCTGGTGTGGATAGATAACGTAGCTTTATTAATTGTCGTTCTCTACATGTACAATATATAATATATATTATGAATGAAACATACCATGCCCACTTATTCCAATTACTGCTTGTAGATATGTATAGTTCACGACGTTGTTTGAATCTAATTTAGAAACTTCTATTATTGCCGATTTAAAGACATATAAAAATTTATATTCTTTTCATATGGAAGGTACCACTCCAACTTGCTTCATTTCGCTCATTTCATGTTCTGTATTGACTATGAAATCGTTCAAACCAACTTCAGGAGCTTTTGCTTCAACGGCTTAGAAATATATAGAAATCAACATTTGGTTTGTGTGGGAGATACCACACTCGTCGAATTTAGACTACTTTTTGACTGATGATTTGCGTTGAATATTTGGGCCATATTAAGAGAATTTTTCTGTTACCATTATCAAGATATATACAAATAAATATACACTTTGTATGGGCATGGAACTACATAGTTGAAATTTTTAAAATGTATAAAGCCTATAGTTTCTTCTAGACAAACAGAGAGATTCTGTAAAAATTTCAAGAAAATTGTTTCAGCCGTTTAGTTATACATAAGGCACAAGCAAACAAACCGTCAAACAAACTTACAAACACACAAGGTTAATGTGGGCTTTTATCATTTTTTGGCTGGAAAATATTTTATTCAGTAGACATGATCGGAAGGTCGGTCGGTTGAAAGGGATATATACCTAGGCGAGTTTTGGCTCGTTGTGCGCTCGCTAATTGAAATCCTGCAATTGAGATAAATCATTTCTATTCCAGATGAACTCAGTACTGTTTACATACTCCTTTAGTATCTTCCATTCAACACCGCTAAAATGGGAGGAGTGCGCAACCGTGTCGTTTTGTAGAAAATTCACACTTATTTCTAGAAAAAGTTGGACAATTGCATGGGAATTGTTCCAGGGGTTCATCATCCCCCCCAGAAGCCCCATATATACTATCCTTCGCCAAGGCTATGGTGTTGAAATGAGCTCGCGACCATGAGTGTACATTTAGGTTGACCAAAGCGCTACTCAAGTTTTTATTTCCAAGGCGCATTAAGACCCGTGTCCTGTCCCAGCTCGCTTTAAACCTGCAGATCTCTACACTGATTTGCTATTGCCAATTCTCCTACCTGGATCTCATAGCACCACAGGGCTTTGAGTCATCCAGGTTTACATATATCCACTATGAATAGATGATCATAAACTTCAATAGAGTGAACACGCTACAGGTCTGTTGGCTTTCAAATCTCTTTCTTTTTGTTTTTTTTTTTTGCTTTAAAATGTTACCGAAATGATATAATAGGCTCAAAATATAAATACAAAAAATTTGTTTTCCAAACTAAATAAAAATGAACATTTTTTTTTTTTGGAACAGCATACAGATTAAGATTGATTTATCAAAATTTTCTATCACATTTTGATGTGATAGATGTTGCATACCATTTTTGCATATACCATTTTTTTTTCTTTACTACTCATATAGCTGCCTCATCTATGTCTTGTTTCGGTTTCTTTTTAATAATTTTTCACGTCATTTGTCTTTCAGTTATGTAGATAATCGATCTACATTAGTAGTTTTTAGATGGTACTGCCATCTATAGTTGCCAAGAATCAACGCCCTCCATATTTAGTGTAATAGTGAGGGATATTTGCTGCTTATCATAGATTCCTAACTTTTTTTCTTTTTTCCTGAGAGATGGAATAGCCATCTTAGCTCCTCTTCAGTATGCTTTGTATCGGGTGTTCCATCTATTGGTTCAAATTTGAACTAGCTGTTATTTCGAATCTGGCAATACTTATGACATTCTATTCTGTCACAAAATCAGTATATTATCTCCACTACAGGAGATAGATCGATTTACGCTTGAGCAACTTTGGGATTTATTGGAAATTTATTTCCAGAACAAAGGCAATTGCTCGGAAATTGGAAAACAAAAATAAAAATTAATAAAATTCCAAAAAGCCGTCTTTTCTGATGAAGCTCATTTTCATCTGGATTGATAAGCAAAATCGCCCTTTACAAATGACTGTTTGGTGCGGCATCATTGGCCCATATTTCTTTCAATATGAGGATGGCGCACCCATTACGGTGAATGAATTATCCGAAATGGTGATGTCAGCTATCCGCCAAGAAGCTGCGATTTGACACCGTTGGACTCTTTTCAGCAGGGCGCTGCGAAAGACTAGTGTCATACCGACAAACCAGAGACAATTGAATATTTGAAGGCCAATATGTGTGATGCCATTGCCGAGATACGGCCCTATACACTCGAAAAAGTTCTCGAAAAATGGTTCGATTGAATGGGGTACTGTGAGGCCAACCATGGCAGCCCTATGAATGAAATAATATTTTACTTCTAACCGGAATTATTGTACTCCACGACAAAAAAAAATAAATTTGGCAAAATTTCAAACCGTTTGTTATTGCATGTTTAAAAGCAAACTTTTAAATGGCCCATCCTATATTTTTTGTTGTGCTTTTTTTACCGAGGGGATCGATGCTTCTGAGTTATTTAGAGTTCTATACAATGATGAACATTTTCATTGCCATTCCACGGATTTGAACCTGAGCTGCTAGTTTTTGTATGCATGGGCTTTATCCACTAAACCATGCAAACAAAAAAAAATTATTATCAAAGCCATATAGAAATTTATAAAGTGGTGCTAAATCTAAATCGCATGAACGCGTTTGCTACTTTATTATTAAATTTAATTAAATACAAAGGCTTGTCAAAAGTTGCTGTGTAATATATTATTTGCTATGTGACATATAGCACCGTCCTATTAAGTAGAGTATCTAATTAGTTTACTTTTTCTGTTGTTCGGGTAAGAAATTAATTGATTTTAAATTTATAAGACTGCTCGGTTAATAGAGTAAGATTTTCAAATAGTTCGAATAACTCGTAAACTCGAATAATTAAAAAATTAACAAACAATTTAATCTAATGGAAAAAAGACAAGCATATTTATTTGATTTTATGCTTTTTTCTGTTTTAAAACGAGGTCGATATTTATTTCTTTTGAGTCAGCACTCAGGTGATGGCTCCTACTCGTGCTGGTACTACAATAGGAAAATAGATTATGGGAAGGAGGATAGAAGGAGAAGTATTTATGGACGTTTGATTTAAATTTATTTATGTCGTAAGTGGCAGGGAGAACTGTAGAGGGAAGATCGTTCCAAGAAAAAATGAAAAAAATAAATAAATAAAAACGAGTACTACATGAAAATATGTGATAATCAGGACCTAATGAACTTATTTTGTCAGAGCACATACCGTTATATTGCTGATAGAACAATGAGACACACACCACATTGCGACGATGCTCTAACGAATCGACAGAGTGGAATATTCTAACGTCATTAATGAATAGCTGTACGGGGTAGAGAAGCAACGAAATAGAACTTTGAAGCACCGTTCTATACATGAGAGTAGAATTCCATTTTAGGTCGGATATAGGTCTTGTAAATATTAAGGAGATCAGATGGAGTGAAGTATTTCTTGCACTGTCTTAATGATTGAATGCTTCTTTCGACACATAAAATATGTGATCGTTCCAATGAACAGCACAGTGAATTCTCATGCGCAAAACATCAAGAGCATCTGATTTCGCAATATCTACATTACACATATACACAGATGACCACACACCATCACTTGTAAAAAAAAAACATTGGCTTTTGCTTGCATTAAAATCGAGACTATTGACCTGACCTCACTGGGTGATTTTCGTCAGATCGCTTTTAAGTGTGTCGTTCAAATTCATCCTTTTTGTCCCAAGACTAGGCCTACGATCAAAAGAATATGAGGGACAAATGTTGTTGTCATCTGCGAAGGAGTAGATAGGATTGAGTGTAAGAAGAAAGTCGTTAAGGAATATTAGAAATAGGGTAGGAGAAAGAACAGAGCCATGTGGAGTGATAAAATTGCACTAAAAAGTTTTCTGGTCTTCTCTTTGTTTTCTATAAATACATGATACTTTTTGTATTAAATTGTTCAAATTTGCGGTACTTTTTATTGATTTGTTGAGCTTCGTCTAGAAGATTGTTTTCATTTAAATCCACATATTCTTCTTAAAAATCATCGTCTGGTACATTTTTGTCAGGTTCAATATTAAACAATTGATTGATGTATGATTTGATTGCAAACTCTTTTGTTTTAGTTTTTGAAATATATTTTAAAATTTATCGCTATAGGAGAACCTTGCGGAATTGAGATTGATTTTAAAAACTTTAACTAAAATGTCTAACAAACCAGTAACATTTTGCTGATCTGAAAACAAGCAAAATTATGTTTGAAAAGAGCGTAATGAAATCAGAATGGAATGTTGTTTATACATGTCTCATTTTTAATACTATTAAACCGTATAATATAAGTGTAAAACTAAATAATTATAATCATTATTTTACATCCCAAATTTTACATACAAATGTTGCTCGATTAATTGACACATTGTCCGAGTTGTTTGTTATTCGAAATAGGCTTTTTTCATTATTCGATCAAATAATGACCAAAAATTTTTCAATTAATCGTTGTAGAGTGGATACTCTACTGCTAATCCATAGGTCTGTGATAAACATATTATTGATTTTAGGCCAAAGTCGACATGTTAACACCTCTCGTTAGCGTTATGATCCAATCACATCTTCAGACCATATAGTGTAAAAGATATTGACACGTTCTGAATTTTTCCAGAAAGACCGGTAGATTGTTCTGGAATGAATTCAGTGAATCTACTGTAAGTGAGTGAACGCACTATTATTATTCACCATCATAATATCAAACAAAAGTGATCATCGTTTTCGAAATAAAAGTTAATAAAGAAGATATTAAATAGGTTCGTTATGCAAGGTGATGAGGCAGAAAACTTAATTCTTTGCAGGGAAATGTTAGTCTTACTATAGAAAGTGATGCTTAATTCCTTGATTTTGAAATTAAACTGGTTTACAGGATATTCGGTCGTTTGAAAATTTATTGCATGACCCTCGTTTGTACTGTAATACCAAAAGATTTATATGGCTAGCCATAAAACCGGTCATAGTTTCAATGATTTAAGCTTAAACTTCTATGTTTCTACTTCAAATCAAGAGGAAATAAATTTTGATGAATACCACATTCTAAATTATATAAAAAGAGTTTACTTTCTATTCTGAAAGGCTTTCTAAGGAACTATTCATATGATTTAATATAGTTAACGTTTACTTCTTGAATTAAGAATCACTTCTTTTTTCATACCAAATACTCATTCAAATTACATTATAATTATTTGCAATTTAATTTAATATTTTTCTTTATGTGAGAAAAAAAAAACCCGAAAACAGTAACGAGAAAAATGCAAATCCATAAGTGTGAAATAAACTTTAACGCTTCTAATATAATAACAACAACAAAAACAAGCATAGCAGACCTAACATATTTAACCTGAAGGTCTTTAAAAAAAAATTAAATAAAGAAGGTTTTCATGCCAACACTCTTGTTCCTGTTTTAAATAAACTTCTAACATGCAAATATTTGTATTTTAACTGCCTGGTATGTCCACACGTATGGAACAAACCCATAAACAACACCCACTACCAAAAGCTCAGTCACACATGCATGAAAGTGTAAAATGCAAAACGAAAAGGTAGAAACGAAGAGTGAAATATAAAATATTTGTTAAGCAAGATGAGAAGAAAACCTTTGTAAATAAATGGAGTTGAAGTTGAATACAGATAACGCTAATTGAAGTTAATTAATAGAGTTAAGTGGTATTAGGATGGTGTTAAGTAGAAATTTGATACGTTTGATAAGTTTGCATTTATGCTGACTAAATGAACGACAGGCTATGGGCTACAATATAAATGAACGTATAACCGAGTATATGAAAATATCTGCCCTTATACAATCGCTTTAAACATTGAAATCGGAGACGCTCACTTTGAAGGATTTAATTATTATTAATTTGTTTTCCGGTCTACAAATTCCTTCCAGTTGCGTCTGTTCAAAGATAATGCTTCTATCTAGCACCAAGTTGTCCTATTTAAATTAACTTCTTTCTCCACCTATTTTCTCCAGTTATGAGCTGGTCCTTCATCTCTTTAGCTTCCCTGTGGATTCCATTCTATAATTATCTTCGTTATGTCGGCATAACGTATGGATGTCTTATCAACCAGCCTGACAGTCTAATGAACCGTCTGATGTCAAGGATCGGTAGCTCCGAAAATCCATCGAAAGTGACAGCCCAATGTAAAAAGTGTCCACCATGCGCATCCTTTGTGCGTACCTATCCATAACGCAATGGCCCGTGAGGATTCATACAACAGAGGAGTTGCTCCGACGGTCCAGTTTTAACCGTTGATTGGTACGCTCCATATCCAACCTGGGCCAGGGGAGTCTGGCAATAAAGCAATAGTCACCTCCAGTCCAGGCACTTTCAGCGTCCGCCACTCTCACGAGCCCATCAGCAGCACAGTTAGCCGGGATGCGCTTGTGACCTAGAACCCAGATGAGATGTACACAAAACTGCTAAAAGGGAATTACGGTAGTCCACGACCAGCTAAGCTTAAAAAATGGCCATCACTTTGGCCCGAAACGAACTGCAGTGGTCCGGAAGGCTAAGTGAAATACCAAGATTGAGCCTCTTGAAAAATATTCCACTGCCCACTTTATTATCCAGTCTGGAACCGTCCGTACAGACATTCACTGAAGATCCAAAGGCCTAACCTTTCCTACTAGGAATCACGACTTAGAATCCCCTATACAGCTCAAGACCAGATGAGGCATAGTAAATATTACCAAATATCGGAGTTTCCTCAGATAAAATAAAGGAGAAGGGATAATATGCCATTGTGATAGAGCGTTCAGTCTTCCGCTACAAGTTTGGCCCGTTGCCTGACAAGTATTCCAGAAGGAAGCCATCTTCGCATCATAGAAGGAGTCAAATGATGATACGTAACGTACCTGTGGTCTGAATTACAGCAGATCTTCTGAACTTACCAAAGAGTCTGACAATGCAATCTTAATCGAGGACATTCCACCAAAAGAGCACTCCATGAAATAGATTCGGTTCAATAACCGCTGAATAAATCCAGCGAACAACGCTGGAGCTGAGACTCCACTTTGCACCCACTGCTGTTCTGCCGCAGTAGGTGGCACAAGCCGCCTTGCTAGGTCTCTTAGCCAAGTTATAATAAGGATCATATATATAATAGTAGGAATCAAGTTAAGCCTGGCCTTATTAAAACGAAAAGTGAGGTATCTTATACCTCCTAGTGAAGAGCATTGTATCGGTCTTAAAAGGTTTCATACTAAGTCCAAGTTGCCTGCACCAATCCTCAGGGAAAAATTGTGCTAGTCCCACAGTGTCTGTGGCATATGCCAGATACTCTAATGGTCATCCACGTAAACGACGACACTATCGACAGAGGAGTTTTTTCGATATAAGATCTGTATTAATTATCAACAAATTTTCAATCTATTACATGTTTTATAGAAACAATCAAAAAAGTTTACGCTGAACCTGAACTTTTAAAAACGCCTCGCTGCGGAATAATATCAATGTTTCACTAACACCAAAAATTGTCTCTGCCTTAGGAACACTTGTAGGCGTTGTCAGCAAAATCCTTTTATTTAAAGTATCTTCTTAACAAAAAGTTCCTTTTAACATATGCTATAGACTAGAAAGTATACGTATAACAGAACCAGCTGTGTGAAATTGTACAAGAAAACAGGGAAAGTGTTTCTGTTGCACACAAGAAAAAATAAAGTAATAAGATACTTACACCCACCTGAAAGGCATGAAAATGAAATGATATTATACATGTGGCATTTGCCTTACGCCTTCATATACCAACCCAGCTGAACACATAAACTCATTTAAAAAGTATATATATACTTTTTGAGCATAAGTATTGCATGTTGTTTGAGGTTTTTGTATTACTAATAGATGTGGGTTAACAAGCTGAAGTACATACAATATGCACACACTTAGCTTGGCCAAAAATAAGAACAAAAAACAACAAAAGGAAAACATAAAATTCTAAATAAGAGGTTAAACTCAAGAGTTACTACACTTGCTATTGCTTACATCTTCCTACATTTCTATCTATTTCTCTCTTTCTGTGTAAATAAAAACGGAAAAAATTGAATTATTTTACACCTTACTACCTGGCATAGAAGAATAGTATCTGTGGCTATACAAATAATAACAACAATGGTTGTAAAGGCATAAAACACAAAACAAAAATCTGCCGATAAACATGCAACTTAAGTTGAGATTTTTCTTTACCTTAAGATTTTGTTCCTGTGTACACTCTAAGGTAAACGAAAAGTTGAGAAGAAATAACAACAATAAAAACAAAGTGAACGTATGCTTTATTTTGTAAGAGAGTAATAGTTGAAGTTACAATAAAACCTATTGTTTGATTGCCTGAAAATATACAAAAAGTAAAAACATAAACACAAAGTGAAACACAAAAACACACACTTATGTCCTGTTATATTGGGTGATTTTTTAGCAAGTTTCTTTTTGGAAACACTGTTTTTAGCAGCTGAGCTCTTTTCGTGTAACATGTTACTGTTAAACATGTTCAGTTTGGTCTATAGTTTAACCATGAATCGACTTACAAACGAACAACGCTTGCAGATTATTGAATTTTATTATTATTATTATTTATTTATTTATTGAATTTTATTATTAAGAAAGTGCACCGTGCACTTTTTCCATTTTATGGTCAGCTCATTTCTGGTTGAATGGATACTTAAACAAGCAAAATATCCGCATTTGGTGTAAAAACAGTCAGAAGCATTGAAAGAACTACCAATGCATCTCGAAAAATGCATTGTTTGGTGTGGATCGTACTTTTTCAAAAACGATAAAGGCATGAACGTTAATGTAAATGACGAGCGCTACCGCGCACATAAAAAGCTGGACTTGGCCGCCATGTGATTTCAAGAAGACGGTGCAATACAGCATTTGAAACAAAGCCCCAAGTGAATGACCGCCGAATTGGCCGCCTTGATCGTGAGATTTAAGACCTTTAGGCTATTTTTTGTGGGCTATATTAAGGCTAATGTAATATTCATGAAATATCGGCCGATATTTTGGAGAGAGTATGCCAAAATTGGACCCAGCGTATGAATCATTTGAGGTGCAGCCGCGGTCAGCATTTACGTGAAATCATCTTCAATCATTGAAATATATAGATCGTTCTGTAGACTCAAATAAAGATTTCATACCTTTGTTAAAAAAATACCTGATATAAATTCTGATTTATTTGGTGCATATGTAACAGAGTATAAGTGTATCGTATTGGTTACAGTATCATTCACAAAACAAACTGAGGAAATTGGGAGTGAAATCAAATATTGAATAAGTGATTTGTTAAAACCCTATGGTTTATGAGAAGGATAATGTAAGGCATAAATATCAACAAAAAATTTTTAATTCTACGATACGATAGTAGCCTAAGGTTTTTTTTTAATATGTCGACTTATTTTGTAATATTGCTGTAACTGCAATTCGTTTAATAATATTTTTTTTTTAATATTTTCACTACAATGCCCTCTTTTTTTTTGACCAAAATCTTTGACCACCCAGCAATCTTTCCACATTTCACAATACCGAAAATTATACTAGAGAGAGTAGCAGATGGTAGCTCAATTTGTGGATTATTGTTATATGGACTACACACGTGTTTTTTAGAATATTTTCTTGATATAGCAAAAGTTTTAATTATTTGAGATCAGTGTGAAATATTTCCCATATCGCACCTGTTACACCTGTTTCAAATTTGACCAGTGGATGAATACATTTAAGAATACATTTCAATACTATCACGTTGGAATCAGGGATATTAATCATTGCAAGAAGGCACTAGAAACCAAAGGACAAAAAATGTATCTGTGATATCTACGACAGTATTGCATAGTCACTGTAATAAAGCAGTGGTGCGCTCTTTTTTCCTTCTATTTATACTATGGAAAGTAAATTAGACACGAAAAATATTAGATTGCGGACCAAACGGAAAATTGTATGATTTGGCCTGTCTTGATGATATAGTCTTACTATCCCACAGATCTTGTAGTCTCATGATATATTGGTAAACGAAGCAGCGGATATAATCGAAATATAAACTTGACTAAATGCATGCATATTAATGCTGACAACGACAAAGATAAAAAAGATAGGTGATACAGAAGATATAATATTCCTATGAAAATCAGAATTTTCAAAGCATGCGTCAAGTCGCTCTTGTTATATGAAAGCGAATTTTGGTTTGTTACTACCGGGATAACACAAAAAATGCAAAGATTTATCGACAGGTGCCGGAAATGTATTATTGAAATTACAGTTAGTAACAGGAGAATAAGGCAGATAACTAATCAGGTGGAGGTAAAAATTGAAAAGGCAAAGGCTAGCACAATTGGGCTAACAGTATAATGTAAGCAATTGTCGAGCCCTCTGCGCAAGTCCAAACATTCATATAAAACCTAATGTACAAGCTTTATTGATAAATGCTCTTTTATGTTAACTAAATGTATGGCGTTATTTATGTTTGTTCAATCAGATTACAGATCAGTGAACAACTTTTAAATCATTAAGATTGATGATTTTACAAGAGTGTTTACAATTATATTGTTCACTGTACTACTGCTTAAGGTAAATAAAACAAAAACAAATAAAAATCATTTAAATTTTTGTTACATCTTTCTCTTTTAGCATATTTTTGGTTTTACTCTTTTGTATATGGCTGAAGTTGTAACTGAAAATACCTGAACTAATACATACATACATGTCCATATATACGGACATATAGTATACATATATGGAATACATGCTATATGTGTATATATTTGTTCAGGCATTTTCAGTTACATCTTTATATGTATTAGTACATACATATGCAATGCTTTATTTATAAATTAAGTGTTGCATATTCCACTGAAGCTTTAAAAATCTAAGTTTAATTTATACTTAAATGTAAACTCCATCAAATGTATTATTTCTTAACATTATCTTATTTAAGCTTAAAGCATTTAGTTCACCATTTTTCTAATTTTTGGGTTCCCTCTAAATTTTATGGATTATCAGGGCTCTCGAAAAGGACATTTGTTTTTATCTAAATCCCTCACTATAAAGCTATTTATTTAAACCTTGAGAGAGGAAATGTTCGCAATCACATCACTGGTATTCCCAGCAGCAATCCGATGTCCATAAGTTGCCTTCATAGGACCCTTAACCTCAGCCTAGATACCACTGAACATTCCATGAGCAAGTACCTTGCGGTTACTACTTCCTAATTACAGCAATAACTGCACATCTTCGATCCACCAAGACACCAACAAGTCTGCCCACTACATAATGCCAGAGAGCATATCCACTACAGTCGAAATCCTTCGTCTTGATACGTTCACCAGCTTACTGGAGCTCCTCCGATTAACCACCGGCCACAGCTCTCTCGCCTCCCATCTTCTGGAATGCAGTATGCTGGCTGTTTAAGATACAGATTATAACTAGAGATGGATATAATAACACTTTCTTTTCACAGAATAACCTGTGCCGTCGTTCCCCGTGGGGCCAGTTCATCTACCACACTGTTACCCGTAACATCGTTGAGTCTCGGTGCTCATATGAGCCTAATATCGAAATATTCCTCCAACATCATAAGAGAAAAGTGGCAGTACCACACCGTCCAGTAGAAAGAGATCATTGAATTTGGAGACCAATTAGTAACCTACTGTATGGCTACCACCTCGACCTGACAGACGCTGAAATGATCAGCCTGTCTATCTTAATAGTAAGGTCGCTAGAGAAGAATCTATCGCTCATTAGGAAGTCATATGCCAAAAGACATAAATTATTCACGTGAACTAGGTCACTTAAATGCCGCTGCATCCATCATCATCAAATCAGGCAAAATTTAGTATAAAAAGTAAGAATATTTTATCTTAGATATGGAACAATTATTGTCTTCTGTAGGATAACAACTTAACAACAACTTAACAACAACTTAAATATTATATAAAATTTCATAATAAATGTAAAAGTTTTTTTTCAGTATAGGTTATTCCCTAGCCGTAATGCATATCTCTCTCCACGATTGCGTAAAGATTTGGCTCTTAACTTTTACGTATTCTTTATTTTCACAAAATTTAAAACTTGTTAAAAAAGAAAATTTTAATTAAAAAATGTCTTACTTTGATGTCTATTAAATATGGCCTTTTTAATTATGTTCACCCTACTTCTTTTTACTGCCATAATTTTTGGTACATATAAAATTATTATGTCATTTCTTAGATAATTTCCTATGTATTTGTTTTAATTTTTTTTTATTAGATAATAAAAAAAATTTTTATTTTCTTGTTTACAAATATTTAAGAAAATTTTCTTCAGCAAGAAAACAAAAACCAAAAACAAAAAACTAAAAACGTTCCTCAAAAAATCAAATTTTTTTCTTGTGCTTTTCTTTGCTCGTTGTTTTTTTCTTTGGTTATAGAAACACATCATCAACGTCATCTAACAACCTCTTATGAAAATCTCAACAATTTCCTTCCCTTGCATTTCCTATTTTACTGTTTTATTTATTTTTTCATCTAAAAACAATCTTACAAACACACATACACTCATGCAAATGCACATACACACCTTTACACATTTACACATCGTTGTACATCCGTACAAACCCATGTATCTACACTACATGGATAGCTCTTACATCATAAGATTTTCCTTGAAATGTTTATTTTGTTAAGATCGTTATTTAAGTACGTGAGTAATATTTAGTACTTGGGTTTGTGTGGGCGTATTTGGTTGTGTGTATTTGCAAAGCTGATGATAATAATTCTACCTTATTTCGTTATGGTGCACGAGAACGTGCAGTTGTCTTATACACTGTGTGTGTTAGAGTGTGAGTTTTAACAGGACTATTAGGGTCATAATTGATTTCTAGGCACAAATTTTTTTTCATAAAAAAAAAAAAAATTGTGAATTTCAAGCAGTTAACTTTAAGAAAGCAACCCCTACAAACACTCATCAACGGTCCACCTCATAGTCTGGGTGGAGCTGAGTTCGAGAGGCCTTTGAATTTAGTGGTTATATGCTCGGTGTAATGTAACAGACTAGAGTCCCTGGTATGAATCAAGCCCAGTAGCTTTATTATAAAGCTACATATGATGAGAGCAAAATTCTTCCATATGAAAGTATCTTGTGACAGACATTTATCATAACAGTAATGATTTCTTATTTGCATCTGGTCTTTCGAAATGAATGTGAAAGCTTAAAAACTCTCTCATAACCAAACCAAAATGCCGAACTTCAATCACATATCTAATAAAATAAAATCGTTTGTTTTATGTATACCATTATACGTTGAACAGCATTATTTCATTTTTTAACGTTGCATACACTCCCCACTTAAACGATTAACTTAGCACCTGCAATAACTTCCTTAAGGAAAAGTGAGACTGCAACTTATTTATTTATATATTTTACTATAATAATCCTTCCCCTGGAGCCTTTGTGTTTTACCTGCCTTTTGACTGATGTAATAGATAAAGAAAGCTTTAACTGTTACCGTGCTCTACACACGCAAAATTCCACTTTTACTGCCAAGTTTTTTAAACCGAATTTAGAAACTTCTACTCTAAGCATTCTCAAGATATATAAAAATCATTATTTAATATGTGTGAGAGGTACCATGCCCACTTATCCGATTTCGCTTACTCTTTAACTGATGGTTTGTACTATTTAAGAAGTCAAATTCAGAACCTTCCATTGTAATCGTTCTCTAGATATACAAAAATCAATATTTAAGTTATATGGGATGGGAATACCCAACCCACTTATTCAATTTCGTCCATATTTCGACTGAGGATATGTCTTAACTACTAAGTTATTTAGAGCAAATTTAGAACATTCCACTATTGCCGTTCCCAATATATACAAAAATCAATATTTACTTCATATGGGAGGCGCTGCCACCACATATCTAATTCGGCGCAATATTTAAATGATGATTTTTAGTGATCACAATATTATTTGGGCCAAATTCAGAGGCTCTTATTATTACCGTGTTAAAGATTTAGGCATATAAATACAAATTTCATTTGTCTGGATAGTTTAACAGCGTCTGGACTTTTGAAAATATAAGAGCAGTTAACTCTTAATGTATCACTAGCGAAACGAAATAAAGCTAAAGAGTTAGGCAAATAAATGCAGGCGGGTGATGTCATCAATCAATTATATAGTCTCTGGAGCTTACCTGTACTAGCTAGTTTTTTTTTTTTTTGTTACTCCTTTTGGAAGATTATGGCTTTGCAGAAAGCAATCATTGTATTTTGCCAGTTTCATTAATGAGTTGATTCTTTAAGCAAAACTAGTTACTAGCTTGACTAGTGTACTGTAGAATGCCTCCAAGTAATTCTGTATTGGCAAAGATTCTTACTTGGTATTGCCTTTTTTGCTTTGTAGGTGGCGTTCTTATTTTGATTATTCGTGTGATGTTTCCCATAGTTGGTAAGTCAGAATGTCAGGATGTTCGCTTTAAATGCATTTGTCTGGAGTCGTTTATTTAAACACTCGAAAACCGAAATTAATTTTTTTTTTTGTCATGTGCACCGTTTTGAATTCGGCGCTTTTGTTGTATGTGGACACTCTAGCTACTATATAACTAATCCTCTCCCCACCACAAGATAAATAGCAGAACAATATTTTGGATGAACTGTAGAAGACTTAACAATGTAAAAAAGATGCAACTACGCACTACCAAGAATTGGAGAGACGCTGAACTCAGAAGCTGGCAAAATGGTTTTATACATTGGATTTGTATAGTGGCTATTGATAAGTAGAGATGGCAGAGAAAGACAAGGCGGTGGCTTATGAGAATTTTATCTATCCTGTTAATAACTACCATAGATATTAATATTATGAGAGCAATTTTGAGACATATTTAGAAGTATGTTTGTTCAAGTATTGAAGTTGTTTCTTTTATTGAGCAGCCTTTCGGCATAGGTATTTCACTATTTTTCCTCTTTTTTTCAACCCATTTTTCTAATTCCAGAAAAATACACCGCTTAAGTAATGCAATCTTCATAGTGTGCGTTTAATTCCTCGATACATTTATGCTTTCCCCACAAATTTTCTAAAGCTTATTTATGATTATCGCCCTAATGATAGGAAATATATGAATTCCTTTATTTATTGCATGTAAATACTTACATACGTATTTATCTTACTGCAAATAGTTGTCTTTTAGTATTAGAATTGAGGAAATATTTAAAGTCTTAGGAGTCTCGTATATTTGCTAAAAATAAATGCAAGCACAAACACACACATACACACACTCCGACTGCTTCTTATATATTGTATGTATATCGCAAATCAGCATCATATCACATAGCTATTTCTTAAAAAAAGATATGGAAAATCTTACAAAGGCACAGAAAACCAGAGCGAGAGGAAAAGAAAGCAAAACTACGGAGGTAGGAGAAGAAGGATACAAAGTAGATATAAAGTGCAATAAGTAGAAAATCATAAAGCAAATACTAAAGGTTTTTGTGGTTTGATGAGTGCATAAGTATTTGTATATAATATTTAAAAGTGTATGGGTAGTTTTGTGTATATGTGTGTTTGTGAGTGTGTGATTACAAGTGCTGTTTGCCAAATGTTGTTTGCGGTTTGCTGTCGACTTACATATGCTTATATTAGAGAGTATTTGTGTGAGAATTCATTTTCTTAATATTTTTTTTTTTCTTTTTTTATTTAATATTTCTTTTGATAATCTTGATTGTGCTTAAAAAAAACGCTTGATTAGTTTTTTTTAGTTTATGTTTAGAGCAAATAAAAAGCACTAAAAGGCCTTTTGTATATATACAAACCATTTGATCTGGATATAATTATCATCAAAAGAAATAATCTATGTTTCTACTAAATAAAATTTCTCATTGAATTCTTGACCTCTTTGAGAAGAAACTTAAAAAAAAAAAAAAAAAATCGAAAATGTACTTGTTTTAATATGAGGGTTTCAAGTTACACACGGAGGCTGCTGTTTTAATCAATTTTATGGTATTTTCTTTTCTCACGAAAGGTGTGCATTTTATCTAAAAAAATGCAATTTTGTGTTTATTTCTTAAAAACGTTTCGCTCACTGAAAGAGTGGTATGTTGTATTCTAAAAAATTCACACTTTCCAATGTTGGAAGGCATTGCATTTTATGCCATGTATAAATCGAGAGTGCTAATAATACCATATAAAGCAGATGACTTTTGCTTATTTATTGGGCTACCACCAGATGAAATCTAAAAAAAAATTGGCTGTTATCGTTATCCGATTTGGAAGTTAATTTTTTCATTGCTTTGTGAAGCAACCTTAAAAAAATATTACATTCTTAAAGCTACATTATTAGTAATATAAAAAAATTGCATTCCGTGTTAGAAGTGTTAAAAAAATTTTTTTGTTATAAACAAAAGTTAAAAATTTGAAGTCGAAAATTAGCAATCTGTCAACACCTTTTTCATTTTTTATTGAAAACAAAGAAAGATAAGTATTGTTACGAGAATAAAAACGCCTAAATTGTAGAACTTTGGTATATTTATGGTCACCTTGTCAATGCCATACTTATTTGTTTATCTGGCAGCACTGCCAATTAAATCATCTCTGGGTAAGACAATCTTACACGTTTAAGATTAACGGATAGAGAATATGAAATCATTTGAGATATTTCCGGAACTTTCCAAACTGTAAGCAATTAGGTATGTAAGGAGACTGTTTTGCATACGTAGAGTTAGTTACCGTTTTGCTGTCGTAAGATAGAGACGTCTATAAGCGGAAATAAAACTGTTGTATAAGCTAATATCAAGTTGTTGTAAACTGCATAAAAGTTATTGTGTAGTGCAAAAAAAAAAAATATAACTGTAACAACAACAAAAGTGGTGTTCATTTTATTTTAACGCAATTTAAACGGACCCTAACGTTTTAAAGAGGTTAAAAAATAACAGTATTTTTATATGTAAAAATTTTTTTTTAATCAAAATATGGATATTGCTGCATCTATTTTATTTGCGAAAATTTAAATAAATTAGTTATTAAGTTCACCTTCGACATCTGATGAAGAAGAACTACTGAATTTATTTCAACACAGGGCTTCCACCTCTTTAATATATGTGTTATGTTCTCAAAAAACAAAATTACATTACAACCGATTTTTAGTGCACCTTTTAACAAGCGATACATTTTTTGTTGTAGAAAATAAAATATCATTAGTGTTAATTTATTGAGTTAACACTAGAAAGACGAGCAGGTGTCATTTGATTCATTTGCATATTTGACCGTCAATATTTTCTTATCAATAATTTTTCAAATTTGGCGTTTCGTGACTTTTATTAAAATTTCAGTAAATTTAACTTAAAAGCGTATATATTTTATTTAAGTGTTTTAACGCAAATAAATGGCACATTTACCTAGAAAAACAGATAGAAGTCTTTTGAACCATATGCATATTTGGCACCAAAATTTGTTTATCAGTTACATTTCTCGGTTTTTACGTAAATCGTTATATACAGCAGCTATTCGTAAGCGTACATATGTATGTGTATAATGTCTTCTGCTTCAAGAAAAAAACAATCCAGTTTGCTCCAATATGTCCGTTTTTTTCTATCTTCGACCGGTTTGGTTGATTTCAAGTTCTTTTTGTCGCCTTCAAGTATGCAGTCAATGCAGTTCGTAGTGGGCGGCTTAGTGCATTTTTTCCTGTAGATTTTAGTCTATGGCAGTACATCGTGTCTTTATGTGGACGAATCATGTGCCCTAGGGAGATCGGACGGTTATTATTCGACTAGTTTTACAGTTTTTTTTCGTGAAAAAGGTATGTACTCTTCAAAAAGATATGTACTTTTGAGCAAAAAATACCTTTTCTCATTTTCTGTAAAGAAATATTGATATTCATATATGGAGAATGATTAACTAGACTCATTGAAAGCCCTCAAACCCACAAACGTCGGTTCCGAACGGCAGATATATTAGTTAGTGAAGTTTTTCACAGCATAAGTACACATTACCAGTTACTAGTAATGGTGTGAGGTGATATTGCTGTTGAAAATTGTCAGATGGTATGGCCTGGGATTGAACCGACAACTTGTTGGTTGGAAGGTGGGTTCTTACCTAACATAAAACAGTGACACACACACTATTAAATACGTGCTGCATAAATTTACATACGGTGCTGCTCGAAATCTAAGCAAATTTTCTAAATTATAACCATAACAGCAAACCTTTAATTCCATTCTCCACCAGGCAATACAACAAAAACTAAATTAGCTCCTTGAGTATCTGTTCGAAAAAGTCGAATAATTGATCTCCCTAATGTGCCTTCAAAACTATCAATATGTTTGTAGTAAATTGTTCCGCTTTTTTTAATACTTGTGTGTCTGACAAGATTGTGCGATTCAACGCCTTTAGACTATTTTTTTTTTTTGGGTATGTTATTGCCTATGTCTATAGGAAAAAGCCCGCAATGGTTGACGCACTGGAAACCAATGTTGAAGAATTTATTTGTGAGATAGCGGCCGATATGTTGGAGAGAGTATTCCAAAATTGGACCCAGCCTATTAATGTAGCCGCGCGGTCAACCTGTACATCAATTTAAACATTAAATTTTTTAGATCGTTCTATCGACTCAAATAAATATTTCATACATTTCTTTATATTTATTGCTCTTTTCTTTAACAAAATCCGAAAGCTCTAAAAAAATTACCCGATACAAGGTACTTGGTATGAATTTCCTTAAAAAAATGCTAGTTCTACAAAATGTTTCCCTTTATTATAAATTATATTGACTTAAGTTAACGAAAGTTATTTTAAGCATGTGAATTTCATATTGCTACAAACTTTTGAGGCACCTTGCTTTACATTGGTCAGATCCTTTACGCAATATAATCTATATTGCCATTCGATTGCAAGTATTTTCCACCAACTGTGATAAAAAATAAGGATATTGGTCACAGACTTATCCTGCGCTTGCAAGTTAAACTGCCCAACAACTTATTCCTTTAGTTTTAATATAATAGCTTATAGTTTCTGGCTTACCCGACCAAGTGTTTTTTACAGACGGTGTAAAATACCTGGTAGATATGTATGTATTTTACGGCTTTTTCTTTTCTGGCACATACGAGTATAAATCGATTCTTAGCTAAATTTGAAATTTGTAGAAAGTAGTTGCCTGAAACATACGTATGTTTTTCTTATTGTTCCACGGCCGTTAAATTCCATGATTTTATTTTATTTTACAGTTCAAGAGATGTAAAAAAATTATCGGTTGTAATATTTCTTCCTGAGCTTCCATGGGAGCTAACAAGATCTAAAACCGTTCGCATTCTATTGCATTTCCAGTATACAAACGGCTATGCAAATGGTATAATTTAAAAGAATCACAAGGCCAGAATACTTTTATACTGTGTGAAACGAGTACGTCCACGATATCCATAAAATTGCACATTTTAAGTCTACACTTATCGTAATTATGACCTAAATTAGCATTTAGCATAACCCAAATCACAAATTGCTGTGATTTTATCGGATTTGGCATGTAATGAAGGAGTTTCACAATTATCGAATTGATAGCGACAATAAATGGCAAATTAATGAATATCCACAACTCAGATAAATGCTCTCTATATGACTTGAACACCAGCTTCTATCAATGTACAAAAAAATTGAACTTAGTTCATCTGCGCTGAAAATCTTAAATACTAATTTTTAGTAATTTTTTAGTTTTAAATTGTAATTTTTCATATATTTTTTCAAGATATTTTCTATTTTCCATTAGTTTTGTATGTAAGTAGCCAGGTAACTTGTAGTACAAAATATTAAGTTTTTTTGTCAGTCATATAAGGGTTAATGGCGTAGTTTTTACTTGTTATCCGCAAAGTGATTGCAAGTAGGCTCAGTACAACTGTTAAAACTGTAAGCAATTAAAAATTAAACGTTTTATTGGAACTCCCCTATAGTAAATTTATTTTTTCAACACTTATAATCATAAATTAATTTTAAAATTGTTATGAATAATAAATTCACTTATTTTCAGTAAAGCAATTTATTAAATTGTAGTGCCATTACAAAGAAACACAATCAAAAACACTTTAACTTATTTAAAAGTTCACTTAAGTTCTTTGCTATATCTTTTTTTCCAACATTTAAGAAGAATATTAATACATTATCTACATATATTTATATACCCACATTAGCTAAAACCTGTCTTGTTTCGCCACCTATCGTAATTAATTTCCTTACTATTATTGTTGTTATAAATTTTAAATAAAATAAAGAAATGGATATGCAGAATATGCGGAATTATCCCCTTTCGGTTCAAATCCAAACATTTAAGACAGCCTATAGTTTTGCCAGAGTGTTTCGCTACCCCTATCTTAGTTATTATTTTAACTATTATCTTAATTAAAATTTTTTCCTTTTTTTCAATTTATACCCATACAATTCAAATACGAACTCTTAAGACAGTATTTAATTCCTTCCAAAAAGACACTGTTTGCTCTACTTTTTAGCTGTATACAGTATTTAACCTTCAAAAATTGTTATTTTTCTGAAAATTATTGGTTTATATTTTTTATATGCATTGACTTCTATTTTATTTCAAATCTGAACAGAAAAATTTGGTTTTTGAAAAAAATCATTTGCATAAAAAAATTTTCCAAAATTTTGGGCTTTGAAAATAAATATAAGCATACTGATGAACGAGCTGTGGACAAGTTTGCACACATACGTAAATTGGTAAATAAATGGGCTGATATATTACCCAAACTATATAATTTGTTTTAAGACAGAACAGGCGAAGAACAGCTTGTGGCATTTATAGTAAGCTGCTCATTTTAATTTTGGGTGATTTGCTATTCTGTTAATGGAATATGCAACCATATATAGGCCAAGAAGTTCATAGTTCCTGAAACAAACCAACATATAACATATCAAATGAAAAATTATTAGGGAAACAAATTAATTTAATACGTAAAATAAGACTGAATTACGCACAAAAAATATTAGCAATAGAAGGTGTAATTGAATTTTTATAATTTTCTGTTTCATTAAAGCTCTAATCTCCTTTCGTATATTGAATATTATTTATTTAATATTATATATTTGTGATAGTCACAAAATTATTAAAAGAGAGAACAAAAAGCCTTAGAAAATATTCGATTACAATAAAAGCAAAAAGGAGTAGATACAATGGATAAAGTTGTGTCATAGTTTACTCACAAAAAAAAACTTATCGATGGGCTCCTGTGCTATGTAGTAATATGATAGATATATCCGCTTATAATGCCTTTATATTATTAACATCACCTAACCATGGCTAGAACAGCTTCACAAGCGTAGACATTTCCTTGAAATTTTAGGCATGCAACTTACTACGGCTGTATGAAGTACTGAAAAATGTTACCAAGAGCATCATTGGCAAAAGAAATTGCACAAGAACAACGCGATAAATTTTCTAAAATAAAGTTTTATAAAATAGTTAGCCAATGTACATAATATAATATCATTTTAAGCAGATATGTTTTTCATATTCTTAAAAATCAGTTATGGCAATCAATTAGTCTTTTTTGCAAGTATAACTTTCAAAACTTTGTCCTGCTTACCAATCACTCTTTTTCTTTATCGTAATCTAATACTATCTGAAGTTATAGGTCCTCACGATTACTAATTTCTGTATTATGATAAAAGGTATTGAGAAGGATCACATACTTTGTTTTCCATATATGGAAAAGATTAGCATCCTTGGTGGAAAAATTACGAAAATACAGATCTGTCTTTTATTACCAATATCTGTAGTTGTAATGCAGTCTTATTTCTAAGTGTAACTCTTTGTACATTAACTTAAAATATATGGTAGGGGTGACTATTAGTAAATTCGCAAAGCACTCAAAATTGAATGATATATTCAGCTGAGTTAGAAGTTATGTATAGCTGGAACAGGCATCTTCCTATAAATGTCACCAGCTCCTCATCAACTGCTATATTTCAAACGCATTGTAATGCTTGGACAATATGCCAACCCCTTTATTTCACAATTCAGATGTGGATGCAAAGTTGTCTAAAATTCATCGATGGGATTTATTGGTGCGCGAACATTGGAGATCTTGGAAAAGTGTTTCGGCAACGATTCTCTATAGAAAACGGCCATTTACTAGTGGCACGAGCGGTTCAAAAGTGGCCGTGAGTCAATCGAAGATGATGAACGCAGTGGCAGACCACCGAGATGGCAAACCGAAGAAAACATTGATAAAGTAAAAGAAAAGTTGGTCTTAACCATCAGAGTGATACCGGAGGACTTAAACATTGCCTGTGAATCCGTCCAAGACGATTTGTTTAATGATTCCGGTTTCGTGTAGCAATGAAGTTGGTGCCACAAGACCTCAATTTCATGCAAAAAATAGACCATGTGGAGGTCGCAAAAGACATGATTTCCGAGGCCGAAACCGATCCCACATTCATCAAAAGGATCATTACTGAAGACGAAACGTGGGTTTATGAGTACAACACGCGATTCAGACATCAGGCATATTAATGGCGTTCACCAATTGAGCCAAGACTAAACAAAAAATATGGCAATGCTTACGGTTTGATGGATTACAACGGTGTAGTTCATCATGAATTTTTTCTAGAAAGCCAGATAGTAAGCAGAGTATTATTTGGGCTTTGTGAGACGTTTGCGTCAAGCAATTCGCCCACAGAGGCCAGAATTGTGGGCAGAAACTCGTGTCATTATAATTCGAAATTTTTTGACGAAAAATGCAACAAATACCATGCAACAGCCACCGAAGTCACCTGATTTGACTCCCTGTGACTTATTTCTGTTCAATATAATTACAAAATGGAAAAATCGCAGACAGCACTGATGGTCATACCAAAAACCGAATATGAAAAAATGCTTCGAGGCTTGGATCAAGCGCTTGCGTAAGTGTGTTGCAGTCGATAGGGATTACTTTGAAGGCGACAATATAGATTTGTATTTTTTCTGAATAAGTTCCGGCAGCTTTTTGATCCAGGTGGTATATTTTACAAAAAAGAAAAAAAAAACAATATTTCTTATTAAGGTTAAGTAAATTTTATGTTCGTCTAAATGTATAAAATTATCTATTTGGGTGAAATGTGACCCAAAAATCCTTAACGTCAGAAAAGGTAACTGCCTTATGAAGATTAATTAACCATAGATTAATTTGTATTTAGCATATGATAGGTAGCTTTACCTATTGTACTTTATACAATACCAATTTATCCAAAATTTCTGCTTTTTGGCTGATATTAACAGATAACAAAGCTTTAATTGCTATTGTGCACATCAAAAGAAATTGCATATTTAGTATGTATGAGGTGCTATGCCCACTTATCTAATTTCGTTCAATTATTGACTGAAAATTTGTTTTGAGTAGGAAGCTAATTAAACTTGAAATCTCTGTTACCATTTTTAAGATATAGGCAAATAAGTATTTACATTTTATATGCGTGGTACCGCCAAAATAGATTTGCTTAAATGTTTACAACCTATCGTTTTTTCCAAACATAAACAGAAATACTGTAAAAACTTCAAGAAAATCGGTTCAGACGTTTGACTGCCTATATGCTTCACACAGACAAACAAACATACATACATACTTATATCCACATATAAATACATACAAACACACCTTAATTTTATATATTAGATGTATGAATTGCTTAAAAAAATCTTAAATTTAAAACTCAATTACTTATAAATAGACAAAAAAAAAAACATTCACACATTATGGTAGATAAATACATAAAAACCTTTATAAGCTTACATTCAGTGCATAAAAAAAAATTCAACTTTACTACTAATTTATAAATTAAGTGAAAACATAAACAGCAGCTAGCTTTGTCTGGATGATTACGTATATTTTTTTGTTTAACTATACACGTAAATTCATTTTATACGTGGAACAAAGTTTCCATAGATCTTTAGGTTTCTGTGTAATAGTGTGTAAATGAATTGAATTTAATTTAGTAAAAGACCACAATAATGGATTTAAATCTATTTTTTATGAAAAAAATCTTTTTTATCTTTTATAAAAATATTTTATGATGTTTTTGTTGTGAAAATGAAAAATATATTATAATATTTCTTTATTTAAATTTTTTCTCTGAGGATATTTACACCCTACATTGTCGAAAGTATATAAGGTATATTCAGTTTGTGCTGATATTTGTAGCTCTTTTTGTTATAAAAATTGTTTTTAAAACTGTAACTTATTCTCTGGCTAGTAAGTCTGTATGAATTTTATTTTTGAAACTTAACAACATCTCAAAAAATTTTAGCACGTTACAGTGAAATAGACAGCAACCCATTTAATGGTTAAGAGTAAATTAATAGTTGATTTCATAAATCATTTCGAGAATACAATTTGGTCATTAACCTTCACTTGGAGCATTGAAAACTTTTCATAGCCTTTGCACTGGCGTAAATTTGACCCATATAATTGTATTTTGCCCTTGGTTATTTACGGAGCTTTTCTGATTCACGAAGCATTTGGCTTAAAGTTTTATTTTGTGTCTGAAACAGTACAAGTGACTTTTTAGTCAACATAGCCTGTAGTCAATTCTGCCAAATTATAGTTTACTTTTTATCCTGAAGCTTTAATAAACTATCAAGAGCAAAGTAATCGAAATGGCGAAATACCTTTAGGCGATTTTATGCATTATCTTATGTATTTCGGTATGGCTTTTTAGCCTAGTGGTGAGATCGATTAAGGTAATTCCTGCAACAATACTCGTTGTTTCTCAAACTGGTGTCTCGTAGAGTAAGACTGCACATCAATGTCTATTAGACAGCAACTGTGGTGTAAACCCAAATATATTAAGCATAGCTCTTACTAGCGTGTAGGCTAGTCCATTATCTTCTTACTCGCGTAACCTCGGTGTTTTAAAAAAGGTACGTATATACTTTATGGCCTCTGATGACTCAATATGTATGAATAAACTGGTGTTTTATAGTCTGTTTCGATGACGGTATGATATTCAATTTATAAGTCGTTAGAGCATTGCCGCAAGATGGCATGTATTTCATTGTTCTATCGATGCTACAAAGATCTTTTTCCGAAGAAATTCAAAGACTTATATCAAAGCCTTATGAATTCCCCTTCATTTCTTTGGCCAATGAAACGCACAATGCATTCCACAGAAAATTTATTATTAACTTGTTTTTGAAACAAATACTCTAGTAATGATATTTTAAGTCTCTTTACTCTCGAACGGTTGACCTGTACACGTGTCACCAGAAGAGTCAACAGTCCTTTGTGCGGAATATTCAGCACGGACAGGGGTTTGTGTGTGATTGGCCACTTCAAACCTTACAACGATCTAGGTAAGGATGTGATTTTTCAGGCTCTTTTGCAAAAAAGCTCTGACATAATCTTATAAAAACCATTGGTTATTTTTAAGTGCCGCTTTGATTTGGGTTAAGTGCCACAGGCGTGGAAGGAGATCAGGTACTTTTATATCGAAGGCAGGTAAGCCTAGTGATCTTCCCAAGTCGTATAAATCCATCAGTCCATCATCCATACTTTTGAAATTGATGAAAAGACTAATTGATGTGAATAAAAATCAGAAGTGCCTTGTAGAACATTCTCTTTACGCTTGTGCCATTTTGTCTTTTCTGAGCAGTATTGAAAAGGAATTCTCTGATATAGAATTGTCTCTTTGTGCCTTTTTGAATATTCTTGGATACAGGCTTTGGCTCCATTTCTATATCGTTGGAACGATAGCTGAGATCAGTTTCATGCTTAGGAGCATGACCATTAGACTGTCTCTTGATGGGGGAGAAATCCACTATAATGGCATCAAAATAGTGCCCTCAGGGTGGAGTACTTTCACCATTGTTATGAATAGTAGTGGTTGATAGCTTACTCAACAAGTTGACTCATAGGGGTGTCAGCGTAATTGGTTATGCTGATGAACTCATTAAAACGGTCCGTCGGAAATATGAGAGTACGTTCTGTGACATCATTCAGAAGACTTTGGGCGAGATGTCTAATTAGTGTACTCATTAAAGGCTCTTAGTAAATCCTTCAAAAACGGTTGTAGTATTTTTACAAGGAGATACAATTTATCATGTAACTGCATATCTTTCATAGGTAATAACATTAATTTTTCTAAAAAGGTTTAGAGTCTAGGTTTTATTTTGAATATATACCGCTATTGTTTGGTCCATTATCACTTATGTGGTGATAGCTTGGTGGAGAAAAACTTCGTAAGCTACCAGCATTCATAAATTAAGCAGGGTTCAGGGATTCGTCTGCCTCCATCAACCAGCAGCCTTGGGGGCCTTGGTTGATTTGACACCGCTTCACATCTATGTGTGTGGTGGCATGTTCGGAGGCAAAATTTTTCGCCAAGTGATCCCGAAATGCGTCTCGAAGTATGTCCATTCTACGCAGGGTGTTCGAATCTTCGGTCCTAGATGTTATGCTTTAGCACAGGATTTAGTGTTGAATTCTCCGGGATTGTTGGTCTATTGGAGTTTTAGTTCAGATGGCTCCGATGAATGAATTTGTCATGGCTCCAACCGGGACTTGCCGATCCAACTGTGGATCTCTCTGAGTGCCTTCCAGGCTAAGATTATGGTCATTGCCATAAGTGTTAAGATCAGCCTAGATAGAGGGCTCAAGGGTAAGACCATTAATATATTCTCTATAAATAAAGCTGCCTTAAGGACACTTCGCTCGAATAGTATGACATCTAAAATAAATATTGCTATGATAAGCCGCAAAGGCTTTCGTTTAAAAATAAGGTTCAGTTTTTTTTTTGTACCTGGATACTACAAAAGATGTTCCGTGCTGATTTAAGAAAGGTTATTAATTCCTACCTACTATTGAATTAAGAACTACTGAAATCGGTCTATACTTAAGCCTCGTCCTAACCCTTGATGTAAAATTTAGTTAAATTAACAAAAAAAAAAAAAAAAAATATTGTATAGGATACAAAATAATCTAGCATGACTGACTCTCTAAATTCCTTACATGCTTTTCTATGCCAATGAAAAAAGAAATAAGAAAAATTTTTTTACATTTCCTCTCTCTTTTTCTCGTTCTCTTTATTTGCAGATACAGTGATATGTACAACAATCCCATTAGGGCAACAAACATGGAACATCGTGATGTTGTTTTAGATATTTTATCAGATGCACGTGTCGTTGGACCACTAATGCAGACAGGTTTATTTCATGCTGATGTAAATCGACATAATTATATGTATGTGTTTGGTCACAATAGTTTCGGTGGACCACATGCCAGTGTAAGTTTAAAATGGAATGTAATTCAACGAAATCGATTCATTTGAGATTCATATGAAAATTGTCTGTTATATTTTAATTATTTCTTTTTTGGTTGATAATTGAAATATTCAGAACGAATGCGTTGTAAGAACAGTAAAAATCAGAACGAGAGTGAAAATTTAAATTACGTAAAGGATGAATATCAAATCAAAAGAAAATTACAATTAATTTTAAACAATGAAAATTTAAAAAATTGTTTTTCAGGCAAATTAGAGAAATAAATTTTGGGAAGGAATAAAATATATATATTTTTTAATTTGCAATACTAAATAATTAAGGTTTTATTTTTTATTTAATATTGCATATATATTTTGATGAAAATACTGCTGTTATGTTAAATGAGTGATAACCACAACATTTTTGCTTTTTTAATTAAAATGTTTGACCCCAACTTAGCTATTTATCTTGAAGTCATTTTCACTTTTCATTAAACTTCAAGCCACATGTTTAGATAACACATACGCCAAAAAAAGACAAAACTTTGTTAAAATGTCCCTTAAAATGCCAACCACAAACCGCAACACACTAAATAATAAGAAAATGATTGTTTCACTCATGTATGTGAGAGAAGACAGCAAATATTTGCAATTAAATATTTTATTTGAAAGCTTAAAGTATTTATTGCCTGGAATTTGGCTTTTTCTTTTACGATTTTAACGCCATTGTTTGCTATGGCCAAGTAGATTTAAAACGTGACATATAAAAAATTTATTTAAGTTTGACATTAAATGGATGTATGAAGACTTGATACGATATATTCTTTGCTTTCATTTTTGTTGAAATAATTAAAGCTGTGTTAGGTTTTCGTATGCCAAGTTAGTATGATATTTTATTTCTTTACACAAGTGTCAATTGAAACGTTAAAGAAAGAGATTTTAATAAAAACGTAAAACAAAGGAATATTGCTTATACGCTCTGTTGAACAAAAGTTATAAAAAAGTAAATTTAATACGTTGCGTATACGCCAAGTGCTACAAAATATATCAAAAATTTATAAAAGGAATTCTGGATAATTATTTTCTTTTTTGTCGTAATATTTCTTTAAATTTACATTAAATATTTGAGAAAGAAATTAAGATTAAAGACGTAACACTAATATTTTTGCTTAAAATTTATAGATTGTAATAAATCAGATCTTTTAAATCTTAATAACTAAGGTGGTATTACTTTACTGTGCATGATAAGCAAGAGAATTGTAAAGTGAACTCTGTCACCAATATTAGAATAAACAGTATTCAGACAACAGAGACCTCTACCATTGACTACATTAATATCAATCGTGTTATCAAGCAATTTGTGCTATGACATACACCAGTTTATTTTTGATTTATTGATTTCGAGAAAATCTTTGATAAATTAGACCAAACTATTACTTCTAGAGAAAGAGAAACTGATTAATAAATGGGAAGAGTATCATACGAAGGTTCTCTCAACAACCGGAAATGATGTGTCCAGAATTATTTTTTGCATGCATTTTGTCATATTCTGCCACGGCATACCTAACAAACGTAATACCAGCATTAAAATCAAATAAGGCCCTTGGGCCCGACATTTTACCACAAGACTTCTTGTTTGATAAAGCATTGAATGTCGAATTTACCCAGTTATGATTACATTGCTGCCTAAAGCTGGGATCAAACAATTGACGCATGAATTATTGGTACGGCAATCATGTGATGACTCGATAAGATATCATGCGCGAATAAAAATGTAGAAAATTCCTCAATTTTTATAGTGAGTCTTGTGCGAAAATTGAAATGGAATACACGTACTAATATTTCAATTTTTTAAATTATTTAAGTAAAATTAATTGTAACAATTTTAATATGCGGCGTCTACAAAGCGCAATACAAATTGTGTCACATTGGTACGTTTACGATAATTGTGAGATCCCAGTTTAGGAGAGAAAACCTCTCGGAGCGCAAAACTTAGAGTCAGTATGCGGGTAAGCATGATAAGTATGATAGTTGCGTATGTAATCAACAATATTCTAAATGAACGAGCCGATTTCCGAGCGAACCGATCTTTTACCGATTATGCTAATACTCTGAGTATAATTGTAGAGCAGACAGCCGGGGGACGTGCCCCATTCTATTTGTGCTTAAAAGATTTCGAGAAGGATTTCGACACCATTAAACACCACCGACGACACATGATGCATATAACATGACAACATCTTAGCAGTACGCGTATGCGTACTCAAAATTGTGCGACAGTGCTGCGTACTATCGCTGCTGTTTTTTAACATCGTTCTGGACGTTTTGATTTTGCGGTTATTTAGAAGAATTATCTGGGATATAAATAGAAATCTTAGCGATCTCGACTACGCTGATGACATCAGTCTTCTAGCGTTTTAAAACTGGCCCAAAAATGACATATTAAACGACATCATAAATTTGCAGCGTTAACCAAAATGTCTATCGCTATACCAGCAACCCCCAACAAATTACTATGATCGACATGCCAATTTATATACTACAGTCATTCTTCTGAATTGATAGTATCATAATAACTACAGGTTCAGTTCAGAATATATAGTCGCACATAAACAGAGAGCGTCCAGCTTTTGGCTCACCCGAAATTTCAAGGAACAAGAAGATATATATTCTTATCTAGAATATAATTCAGTTGCTAGAATTAAGTCAGTTGGTCTATACGGTTGCAAAACATGAAAAAGAGCTACATACACTATAAGCTTTCATCAGCCGCTGCTTGAGAAAAACAATACGCGTAAGTATTATCACATCATTCCAGATTGGACGGGCTAGTGGGTTCGGATTGCTGCTCTATATTCCTTAAAAACGTGTCAGCATACCTCGTGATTTCCTCTTTAACCATGGGCATATTCAGGTCTTTATTTAAGATCGAATTTCTTATAAACTATAGAGCATTTACTATCAGCTGAAATAATTTAATTTGGAGCCTATGAATCTGGGGCATAACTGTTCCCTGTAACACCATATTGGTTTCAAATAGCATTATAAAGAATAAGCTTAAAGTCCAAGCTGATTATCGAATTTCTATTAATAAGTCGACTTGTTGCATATAGATTAGGTTGGCATTTATTTGACTTTTCCATGTTAGGCAGCATCAAGATATATTTCTTAATATTTAACCTCAGAACTCTATAGGATAATTTGGTTGTTTTTTCGAACAATGACCATGACACCACACCAGACCACCACCCATTCAACAACAATCTTTATTGATATTACTGTGTTCTCATTCGGTGTTATTGTTGATTGTCCACTCCTTCTTTATAATGCCGAATCATATCAAGCAACGAAATTATCCCACAATAAAAATAAAAATTAAAAACAATGGACACTTTCTTGTTCTGAAAACAGAGCAATATACACACATATATTAGCACAAAACCTCTCACAGAAATAAATAACATACTCCGCAGGCATAAAGAACTTTCTCTTTTCATTCAATAGGCATGCCCAGCCGTTAATAACATTCGTTTTGTATTCGTCACTTTTATGAGTGGCATATGACTTTAAGAGAACACAAATAATACAGTGCGTGGTTTTCTTTAAATTCATTCTTTTCACGTGCTGTCATATGTTACTTTAATTAGTCAATAAGCATTGACAAATGAATTGTGAATATATTCTATGCATATTATAAGGCATTTAAAGAGTTCCTTGCTCTACACACCGCGCAAATGTTACATGAGTACATTTTTGCTCGTTAATCATTACTCTACATTGCTTCAACCAGGCCTGCAGCTTTATTTTATGATTCTGCAAAACATAGTTGCTTCCTACGGGTTTTGATGGATGCGGATATTGAGATATTGGTGTGACGGCATGTTGGCATATTAGGGGCGTATATCAGATATAGCATAGGTCCCAAGATACTTCCGTTCTCCTAAATAATCACTTTCTTTAACTTAAGCATTAGCAGATATTTGGTGGTTAATTATGTCTCAATTTATGTATTAAGTTTTATGCCATACTTAATCGAACGCCTTTGATTTTTCGGTAGAGTGGAACAAAATGTTTTTCCTCAAAAGCCCTTCTTATGACATTCCCCAGGCTATGTGTTTGTTCGATTGTATTGTGCTTGCTATAAACCCGGAATTAAGTAGGATGTTGTCATTCTAGAGCCATATTCAAAATCCTTTCATGTCTGTAGTTACACGACATCTATTAGTGGACTTTAACCTTCTATCCGTCCGGAACTTTACAGAGCAGCACCACTTACTACTGTCCTCAATCTGATCAAAAACTGGGAAGTTTAAAGGTACTTAAAGCACTGGAATGCTTACAGTCCACAGTTTGGTCGTCAATCTGAGGTTATTAAGTATGGCTGGCCGGACTTGAAACTCTTAATGGAATTTCTTACGGGCCGCTGTGGATGTTTGTAGACTGTGCTCACAAAGACGGCGGAGCACATATTGTGTGAATGAGGGTTCTTGGTGGGCTTAAGTGGAAATGCTTGGATGAACGTAGTCTCACTAGGTGACATATCCACCATTGTAATTTCAGATCTGCTAGTGTTCATTAGAAAGGCAGCAGATCTGCTAAGTAAATTATAGACCGGAAGTGGTCGGTATGATAGAGATAAATATAGTGGATTTTAATCTAAAAGTCGTTAGTGTTGCTAGTTTCTTGTCCAATATGGTTTAAAAAAGTTAACAAATAAATTATAGAAGAACTTTTTTGTATTTTAAATGTAAATTTGTATTAGAAAAAAACAACAACAATTAACAATAAAAAGTCCATTTAATTTTCTTTTTTTAAGCTATTGTCTGTTAAAGCATTTTAAACATTAATTCGGTTGCTACACAATAATAAGCTCTCTTGGAAGATATTTAATAATAACCTTGATTTTTTTACACATTTCATTATTCATGTAATTCCTCTAAACAAATATCACAGAGTCACAACTTATTTTTAAAATTATTCGTAATAATGTGACTTTTTACTTAAAAATATTTCTGTTGGTATTTTAAGTGATTTACATACCCTCTTAATTCCCACTCCATCAAGAAATATGAAAAAAAATAAATAAAATAAAATAAATATTTTTGTGTATTATTTTTAAGAGGAGTTAAATTCCGTTTTGTTGTTGTTGTTGTTTGTATGCTCGTATTTTACTTGAAATAAATTTTCATTTAAATCGTATATGTTACTTTGTTTGTTGGTGATTTGTCTTGCCAATGTTGTTACCGAAAACTCAAAAGCAAAAACTGATAAATTATAATGGGGATTTAAAAAATTTTTTTTATCTTATTGTTATTGTTGTTTTTTTTTTTTGGTTGTAATTTTATTGTCTGTTGCCTTTTATTCTTAAAAATTTGGCCGGAAAATTATTTCTTATGTGTGCTTGCGTCTTAATAGCAAAATGAATATGAGTAGTTCGTTTTCTTTGTTTGCTTTGGGTTTTACTAAATATTGGACTTAAGCCAAATAAACAAAGAATAAACTTCGAAACATAACATGAAAATATGAAAGTTAAAAGATGTCATACAAGTTTAGAAAGAGCGAGAAAAAAACATGAGGAAAGATAAATAAGAAAATAAGTTTGTAAAAGACAAAAAAAAGACTAACTCTTATAATATATGTGCAAATAAATACTAAGCAAAAATGTATAAGCACTAACAAAAGCAATGATAAAGGTTTAAACCGAACTAGTAGAACCTTATATTATATATAATACATATATAAATGTATTTATTTATAAGTATATATCTTAATCCCTTCAACGTAGAGATCCTGCCGATGATCACTGACTTCCACAATGAACACTCCTTTCGCTTAAGTATTTTCTATCATTTGAATGATATGTCCTAGCCAGCATTGGATAATAATTCGCTGAACAACGTCCATGTAATTATGTATGTAGTTCGAACAGCTTAGTTCGAATACGGAATTCATCGCCCAACCGCAAATGGCCAAAGATCTTACGTAGTACTATTCACTTGAACACACCCAAAGCAGCTACATCGGTAAGAACAGAGAGGATGAGCGTCTTGTAAAGTGTCAATTTCGTCGCGCGGGATAGGTTTCAATTGCCTATTGAGACCATAATAACACCTGTTGGTAAGAGTGATTGTACTCTTGACGTCAAGGCTGGCATCGCTGCTGCCAGTAACGGCAGTGCCAAGGTAGATAAATTCATTCACCACATAGAACGTATAGTTGTCAAACGTAACTTGGCAACCAATACGCCAGATATCCCTACTTGTCGACAACATATAATTCGTCTTGACCTTATTTACCGGTAGACTCATTTTGGTTGACTCTTTCTCGATTGCACTGAAAGCAGCAGCGACATCTCGCTTGGGACGCCCAATGATGTCAATATCTTTGGCGTATGCAAAGAGCTGGACACTTTTGTAAAATATTGTGCCAATACGATGAACACCCGCCTTCCGCAGAACGCTTTCTATAATGAAATTGCAGAGGTCGCATGAAAAGAGGTCACCTTGTCTAAAACCTCGCAAGGTAACATAAGCTTTTCAAAGTTGCCGTCCTATCTTGACGGAGTTGCTCAAGGTAATTCTGCATAGTCTTATCAGATTTGTAGGCAAACCAAATACTGACATTGCGCAATGCGCATATATCTATGTATGTAAAATTTATTTCCTGCGATTCATATGTGGGACATAGGCCGCAATTCTTTCATCAGCATGTAGTTTTACTTTACTCCAACTGACACCTGTCGTTCTTATTTCATAATCAATGTATGAGAAAGTCTCCATTTCTGAAAGAGTCTTCCTTTACCCCTCTGGCCATAGGTTCCAGTCAATGGGTATTTTGCTGATTTCATCTAGTTGTTCTCTAAGTATGTGCCCAATCTATCGCCATTTTTACTTTCTTCGTCACTCCTCTAGGAAGCATATGGCTTTCCACAGAGAATCAATTGCTTTGTTTCAATTTCAATAATCAAGTTAATTTTTCAAACTAAGTAGATAATTAATCCACTGTATCTCCCCTCCATATGATTGCGGAGTGGTGAAGATTCTTGCTAAGTAGTGGTGGTGGTGATCTTTACTTAGCATTGTAATTTTTTCCCAGTAGGTGGCGTTCTCTTCTGATCATTCATCTGATATTTGTCATCGTCGCCAGAGGTAAATTGCGTGGATTTAGGTGGATTTGTGTGGAGGGAGGTTGAAGTTTTTTTAGTAAACACTCGAAACCATAATTAATTTTGTCCTCTGCTGGGGCACGATCCTGTGCCGTTTGTGTTGCTTTAACCACTACACCACGCCATTTACCTGTACGTATTTCTGATTGGATGGGGATTGGATAGATGGTACGCCATAATTTGACGTTTATATTTCTTTCCGCCCAAAATGTACTTGGGATTTAGAAAGGCAACTTAGATGCTATAGATATCATTAGCTATAGTATTCTAAGATTCTCTGGTATACAACAACACAGATTTCACGTTGGAATTGAAGAATCTGAATTTAGTGCTTGTCGACAGTTGGGTGTAGAAATATACAAGGCTTAACATATCAAATGCCTATTTTGCCTTATCTCTTCTACTTTTCATGTGCTGAGCTGAACCGCCTGTAGCTACACAAAGCTTATAATGTCTTCTATGGGTTCGTGTTGGATAAGGAATGACTGTGTGGTATCGTCGACATTTACTCGACCATTACATGTCTGAATACCAGTGCACAAGGAAACACAAATCATCCGCGTCATCGAGGTCTAAACGATAGTACGAGAGAAAATATTACACAGCCTTGTCTAATGCAGTTTTGAATGTAATTTTGTTACCAATATTGTGTAAATGCAGCCCTCGACAATTAACAATCGTGAAATGGC
Source organism: Wohlfahrtia magnifica (assembly GCA_023159175.1). NCBI lineage: Eukaryota > Metazoa > Arthropoda > Insecta > Diptera > Sarcophagidae > Wohlfahrtia > Wohlfahrtia magnifica. Next base: position 96,205 of record JAKWBJ010000211.1, on the reverse strand, counting down.
GTATCAAAGAACCTTTTAAAGTCAGTAAACATATGGTAATCATCACAGCTGATCGAAGTATTAACGATACATGCAATCGTCTTGTAATTTTTACAATCTTCATTAAAATAAGCGAGGCTATTTGCTTACAATTACTATTAAAAAACATTTAATATCAGCGCAATTACCAAACTGCCTTTATAGTTATTTTGGATAATAATTTTGTAATAAAAAATGCAAATATCTCGAACTGCTTATACCAACAGCGTATTTAAAGTATAGTGCACACAGAGAAAAACTCCTTTAAAAACTTTCAAAAGAAAATACAATGAAAAGACTCTCATGGAACCTTATAACAAAAAAGTTTTCCAAATAAATATTTTTTTCCCCAACATTTCTTTCAATACTTTAAAAGAGTGTGGCATTGTTGTTTAAGCCAATGACATTGTTTTCATATGCAAACAGTGACCAGTCAAGCCTTCGCTTTGAATGTGTTTTTTTCTTTAACAATTTTTCTAAACATGTGGGAGCGGGTAGTTCAAAAACACTTGTTTGTCATGACAATAAAAGAGTATAAAAAAATATAATAAAAAAAGATTATAGACCGTATGGAAATATGTTGGGATAGAATAAATAATTATCCCCTCGTGCTGCTGGTTAAAAAACTGATAAAATGCTGAGAAAGTGTTAAAAAATTTTAACACTAGAAAGACAGGAAAATTGGCATACCTAGAAGGACGGATATTGACACAACTAATTTTAAATTAATTTTAGTAGCAAAAAATTTATTGAGATAAAAAATTGTTAATTAAGATTTAGAAAAACATAAAATTTATTTAAAAAATAATAAACTGGAAAGTAAAGACACCTTTTGCAATGTGGTAGATACGCTTTATATCATACAAAAATAAATAAATCACGTAATTATCATTTAGATAATGATTATACCAGCAAACAAATTCTAAATCAGTCAAGATGAAAATAGCTTCTATGTAGCAACAGCAGTCTTACTGGGATGCATATTATCCCGTCCCTTCCAATATAGTTATTGATGTTATTGTTCTCAATGTCACAACAGAGGGTAAAGATGGAGACTTAACCAACTCTTGGAGATTTTAGAATATGCTGATGATTTTTGCTTCTTAGCAAATTTCTTGAGAGTGAAGCTACAAAGGCGGGATTAAGGCACTACATTGGTAGATGTAAAGTAATGCTCTGCAACAATACAAAACTCAGTAAAATTAATTAATTAGATATTGGTGATTTCTGCTACCTGGGCAGCATTCTAATAAGGACTCATGGATGTAGTGGATGATGTAGTGTTTTGGATCTCCAAAGTCTATCAATTTTTCGGTATTTGACGACTGCTCTCACAAAATGGACTAAGATCAACATATTCAACTCCTGCATAAAATCAGCCATACTCCATGGATCTTATTGCTGGAATATAATATCATGCAATGCCAATGCTATGCATATATTCATCAATTGTTGCCTTTGAAACATTTTGGAAATATTTTGGCCAAACACTAATTCGAAAACTAATCTATGGTAACAATCGAATGAATGTCCAAGCAACATAGAGATTCTCGACCGCAAATGGCGCTGGATTTGTTACACGCTTCGAAGACCACATGAAGACGTGGCAACTGCCATAGACCTGAATCCATAAAAAAATCGTTAAAAAGTGGTCAGCCACTGCATTCTTAGAAGCGACAAATTGAACTAGAAATCAACTGAACCGGTCGAATTTGAAAAAAATATCAAACATAATACTCCAAATAAGTTAAATGGAAGGAATTTGTTTTGGCAGTTTGTTCGTCCCAGTAACCAAATGATAAGTCACATACTCGCTCATAAATACAACTGAGATTCACCGTTAATTCTCGATTTTTGTAATAAAAAAAAAAAACATTAGAAATGTAAGTGATAAATGAAAAAAAAATCTAAAATCAAGGCGAATTTATCTCGAAGTGTGTAGACAAATACCCATTTTCTGCACAAAAAAATACTCTTGCCAATACATATCTCCAAATACTGTTTATGTAAAATTTCATTATTATTGAACCACGCATTCGAAGTTAAAGGCACGTTTATGCCGATGTGGGTCGAAAGATACCATTCCCTACAGAGATCCCCATAACACCAAAAAAAAAAAAAATAAAAATATTCATGCTAATGCAAATCCTCAAAATAATGCTTGTGTCAAATTTCAACAAATGCGCTAATTGCTTAAAAAATCTCACAAAATCAGAAAAATCAGAAGAAAAAATATTGGCAGTCAAATATGAAAATCGGTCAACTGAACACTGACCGTATTTTTAGTATTAATAAGAAAGTAAAATGATTTTGTTTATTTTATCATAAACAAAATTAAAACATTTCATTTTTATCAAAAATAAAATTAATTACAAGTTATACGGGTTAAGTTTGCTCTACTATAACACCAGTGGTAAGGGATAGCCCAGTAAATAATTACCAAATATGTCGATAATTGAGCCCAATATTAGCGTCATCAATTAGTTTTGAAAGGTGTCATAAAAATCTTTTTATTTTCCACAAAAAGTTATACAAAGAAAAATATAGAAATGAAATGACAGTTCCATCAACAATGTCATAAAAATTAAAAGTTAAAAAAAAGAATGGGAAAACTTGGTAAAATTATCACATGTAATTTAAAGAAATTTTTTGGGAAAAATTTAAAAAGGCAAACATTTTTGGCTTAAAAACTTATCCAACATAGTTTAATAAAAATCCACTAATTTGAAGATCTTGCTTACGAAATATAATTAAAATTATAATTATTAATTATGTATTGATTTTCTTCTTTATTCAAGACTGATTTTCATAATATAATGTTCAGCAATAAGAAACAAAAAAAATTACGAAAACAATTCGAATTTTAATTGTATTTAAAAGAGACATAAGACAGGCGACCACTACGTGTCAATCATATTTTGGCAAAATGGCGCACCTATTTCGTTAAACACGTTTCGGATTTTTAGTTTTAAGCTGCATTTTTAGTTTTAGTTTTCGACTGGCTTCGAACTCAATTTTTGTCAAAGTTGTGCAATCAACAAATATGTTATATGGTTGGTTAGTTGCGGTACCTGAAAGACAAGTAGCTGACAACGACACAGTAAAGCTCATCGAATACTTACGTACGAGTATGTATGTACATCAAATACGGTGGCTAGAACAGTATGTAGTTTGAATGAATGATAACAATCCAAAGAAGCGGACTTTCTTTCATAAATCTGAGGGAGAGTACTCAAGAAAGCAACAACATCTAAAAGCACTTTGTGTCGGAAAGAACGCATGTAAATCAATTTGATGTTAAGAACCAACAGGGAAGCCGAAGAGTCGGCTTGAAGACAGATGGAGAAAAGGCTGCTTTTCACAGCATGACTTGAAGCTGAATTAAAGAATTAGCTGTGGACTAGCGCAGGTGTGGAAGATAAAATAAAATTAGTATTGTATTAAAAGCTGATATGCTGAAAATACAAAATTTCTTAAAAATTACTCATCAATAATCTTGCCAAATTACACAATAATCACCGTGTTTACGTATTATTATAAATTTCACTCACCAGCACTTTAAGCAGCTCTAAGCCTAGTAATACACAAAAAAGTGAGATTATCTTTCAATTACATAATTTTTAGTGTCTTTTACGAAAATACTTTGCACGAAACATATTGTTACGTTCTCACCTTTTTAAAACGTTTGAGTTCGTTTAAATTACGTTAAAACAAAATTAACACCTTCTTGTTATTGTTTACAGTTTTTATTTCCTCAGTTATCTATTATACGGTTTAGCTTAGTACAACAAATTAATATTCGTTAAAACAACACTTTTATTTACGGCTAAAAACGACTTTACTTTATGACAACCAAACGATAACTATCACACTAATCCATAAGGCGCCGCCTTTTATATACAATTGACATTACTTCCGAATGTTCTTGTTCCCGCTACAACATTCGAAGTATTTTTGTTAATTCAAATGTAACACACAAAGATGGTCGAATTAGCAGTGATTCCAAATGCACAGATAAGTCCGACATGGACAGGGTGACATATGAATACCAAATATACCAAAATCCCACAGTATAGTTTTAAAGGTGTGTTTGATGTGGTGCGTTTTCTTTAAGACATTTTTATTTTCGTAAAAATATTGTTACATCTTAACCTTTTTTAAGATGTTTGAGTTCATTTAAATTGCGATAAAATAAAGTAAACACAACTTAATTTGTTGTTTTACAGATTTCATTTATTCCACTATAACTTTTATATGGTTCGTCTTAATACAACATCTAATATTCATTTATGCAACACTTTTATTTCCGCTTTAACCACAGTTTTATTTTTTGACAGCCGAGCGATAACTAACTGATGTGTAGGTAAAGCAGCCCATTTATATACCTAATTACCTACAGTTTTAAAAGTTGCGGAAATGTCGACTAAATTCTATTTCTATATCCGTTAATTCAAACGTGAGGTAAAGATGTTCGATTTGGTAGTGCTGCAAAATACACAAATAAGTACGGCATTGACAGGGTGACACATAACTGCCAAATATACAAAATTTAGGCATTTTTATTTTTGTAACAATGTATTATTTTATATATGTGCTTTCGGCAAACATTTTAACAAACCTCTAAATATGGAGCTGTTTTCAGATAAGCAGATATATCAATTAGATAAATAATGAAATTGGCTAATAGCTAACTTTTTGTAAGCCATAATTCTTTTTTCTTTTATTATATATAAAAAACACTTTGACTAAAGGCTGGAAATACTAACAACTATTCTCGTAGTAATTTATTTATCAGTGGGCACTTGTGATGTTATGGAGAATCTAAGTACTTAATTAAGTACTTTTATCCCTTTTTTGATGATGAACAGTTTCATATTATTGGTGACCAAACTAGTATATACGCCTTTTAGTGCAACGCAATGTTTATTGTTGAGCCACAAAATATAAAATTATTTGTTGGATTTTTGTTCTTTACTGGCTACCGTATCTTACCAGAATGGAAACTATTACTGCCAAAGAATCCATAAAGCTATACAATTATTTATCTGATAATAACAACATTGATCCAACAGACGAATACACTAAAGTGAGACCATTAGTAGACTTATGCAATAAACGTTTCATTCAATTGATGGGGAAATGATTCCATATTTCAGCAGACATCGTTGTAAAATGTTTATGAAAGGAAAAGACCGCCAAGACGCATAGATATAGATGAACTCTTGGCTACGTAGCTTTTTCAAATTTCAAGCTATGACGCTAAGATTTAGCGGGAATATCAACAACAGATATACCAACTTAACAAAAAAAAAAAAAAAACTCATATCGGGGCGATGGGACCGCCACACATAATTTATTCAGAAAACCTCTTCATCAAGGTAGTATTTCGGGATGTTCTGAGAACCAAAAACACTGTGGTTTGTCGTACTAATACACCATATCAATGTCAAGTATGCATTGTGCGTTTACATTAAAAATATGTACATAAAAGCATACAATTTCTATTTCTATAGTGAATGTTTGGTGAACTTCCTTGCAAACAAATTTTTATCTAGTTTTTACTTTTCAATAAATATATTTCACGAAAATATGAATTTCATTATTCACAAATGTTTGTCTTATTCGGAAAACACCTAACATATCGGCATACTGGTAAGTAAACTTACCATGTCAGATCTCAAAAACCAATTGTTCCATTCTCTTCACACCTAATATATAATTTACTTAGACCTAAAACCACCAAGCACAAAGTTTTATTAAAATGGTTTAACGTTTTCGGGCGCCGGGCTGTAGTGAGTAAATATAATTATACTTTTTTAAAATAAAAAATATTCTAACTTAATGCACCGTAAGCTTAAATTTGTTTGTTTTAAAATGATTAATTTGAAAAAAAAAATTTTTTTTAAAACGTTATTTTAAAAATATTTCTAATTTCTTCAAATAAAGTTTCTATGATTACATTCTAACGAAACATTAGAGTACACTTGGCCAAAAAATTATTTCAAAATATATATTTTAAAAATTTTGTTTGAAAAAAAAAAACACAACATAAATAACACAAAACTAACCCAATTTAATAGGAACTTCTTCTTTTTTTGACAACTTGCATATATATATATATATACATATACACAAAATAACTTTATACGTCTTTCTTTAAAAAAATTAAATAGAAATGGTTAGTAAATGTTATTCTTTTCAATATATTGTGTACAGAAAAGTAGCAGAAGTAAAAATATCAGATACACATAGAATCCTTTAAAAAAATATATGAAAAAAAATCTGTATAAATAAAATAGTCACGTTTAAAATTATGGTTGGTTTTTCCGTCCTTTTTTCGGTTTTTGTTTTTATAAATATTTCTTTTCTATTTTTATCCCCTTTTTGTATGTTCTTGAATAGCTTTAACTTTCAATTTTTGCAGCAGTTTTCGTCTTTTTTTTATTCATCTTTATTATTGTTACGATGTGCCAAAGTGGTATTAAAATAATAACCAGAAAATGTGTTTGTTTTACATTAATGTTGCGTTCATAGCACTACTCTTGATGACGGAAAGAGGGGAAAATGAAAAAGAAACAAAATATTATTTTTCTTTTTTAAAAATAAAGAAAAATATAAAATTCTTACGCATATTATCTTAAATTTAATTTAAAAATGTTTTTAAAATATTTTAAAGTAATTATTTTGTTTTCTACTAAGTAAAACCCAGCCATCATCGCTACTCCCATTCTAATTATTATCTTAAATGTCATTTTAGCTACATTTGTCTTTTTTCCAACTTTTCTCCACTTCTGGTACAAAACCAAACAAATGCGATGGCCTATATTTCCTTCCAGAGAGACACTGTACAATCTGTCGTTTAGTTTATGTAGTCTTCAAACAAACACGCCTTCAGTTTCCTATACAAGATACATATATAAAAAGCTTTTATCCAGTGTGCTTCTTGGCTTATGTGGGTAGATAACTATGCTTTAATTGTTACCACTCTTCACATATACAAAATTAAATATTTAGTATGAACGAAAGGCGCACAGCCACTCACCTAATTCACGTAGTTGCTGTCTGATTATGTGTATTGTTCACGAATTTAATTGGACCTAATTTATTTATTTATATATACATATCCGAGTATGTTGTGTAAGACGAATATTCGTAAACATGAGAACGTATACTTAATGTTGTATTCTTGATTGAATATGTGCATTAAACATACGCAAGGATAAAGGTATAATAAAAGGTCTTTGCAATAAATGGCTTGAAATTTAATTTGAAATAAAACAACAAAAGATTAATGGTTAAAAAATTACATTCCTATGGTATTTAGATACAAAAATTTCTTTTATTATTTAGTCATTTAACGATACACAGAAAATCATATGTCCGTAACTAATTCCTGCAACCTATTACCCTTATTTGGCTCCAAGTGCTGTGATGGGAATCGGTTTCTCTCTTCACCTGTTTTGCTGCAAGAAAGGTTGGGCTGGCCAATTCTTCGATTACCCTACGTACTCCATTCTATGGCTACTTTCGTTGTGCCATTACCGATTTTTCGCAGACTGTGACAATTCATCTCCATTTCCCTCGCATTATTTCCTTTTTTATTTGAACCCGATGTGTTTTGTATATTTGTTCACGTTAATTTGCTGAAATTAACTTAAATACAGATTATAATTTATTTATTAATTTATAATTTGATTATGCTCGTATACAGTCATGTGAAAAACAATGATGAAGGTAATGTGTCACATAAATAGTTGATCAAAATTTAAGTAATAAAGGGTCTGCCAAATAATTTTTTTTTGAAAATGCTAAAAAAGCTACTGAATATTTTCTCAAAAATCTTTTTTTTATTTGAAAGTACAATCCTTCCGGTTAATCATTGAAAATAATTTAATCAAAATGGCTGCCTCGGCTGGCCATGCAGAAGCCTACACAATCGGTCCACATTTTCGATTGTGTACAGCAGTATTTCACAAATGGCTTCACGATTACTGTCCTTTAAAGCGTCAATTGTCTCTGGCTTGTTGACGTAACACTTATCTTTGACAGCACCCCACAAATAATAGTCCAACGGTGTCAAATCGCAGATCGGAGGTGGCCAAACGACATCAGCCTCTGGACCAAATCCGCACCAAACAGTGACCCCTTACATACCCGCTAAGATCAAAATGAGCTTCATCTGAAAAGATGAAGATGGAAGGAAGGATAAAACTAATTATCTGTCAAATCAGACATGAGCTAAGTGTTACCATTCAATAAAAAAACGTTAGATGGCGGAGAATTGCTGATAAATAAGTGCTCTTATAAATTAATTAATTTATCTCTTTTCGAGCTCCTCATATTGTAAGGAGACCAAATAAAACTGCTGACAATCCTAAATACTCTTTGAAGACGGTAAAGAATGATGAAGCTAATAATATTGTATAGGGAAAACTTTCCTTCTATAGTGTTGAGCCACTGTATCGGATGTAGATAATTCTAAAAGTAGCGCATTATGTTAAAATCCTCCACACTGGTATGCGACCATAGCCCGAAGAAATAACAAGATCTAAATGGAGTATAGAATTTGTGGAACGTAGAAAACCGTAACCACAGGGAAGTGTCCCACAAATTATGATACTTTATTTAGTAGACCAAAATCTTATCGACTCTATGGCCAAACGATATCTGGCAATTTTAAGCAACAAAGGACCCAATATATTATATAGTCCGAAATTAGTGTAAATCAAATATTATATTATTTTTTTATAACTACCGTTTGGGACATCTATCGATTAAATTTTAACCAGCGGTTATTGTGAATTTGGCAATAATTATGTCATTCTACTCTATCACAATATTCAGCATATTATCTCCAGTGAACGAAATGAATTGATTTACGCTTGAGCAACGTTGGGATTTATTGGAAATTTATTTCAAAAATAAAGACAATTGATCGAAATTGCACAAAAATGTCGCACAAAATTTGGGCGTAGAGAAGGACCCACAGTGCCCAGTATATGCAAGTTTACTGCTAAGGCTCGTAAAACCGATTTCATTGTTGGTGCTCCAAAACGTAAGCGTGATCGTGACTGAGAGTGTGTGTGAGAATCAATCAACATCAAATCGTCATCGTTCTCAAGAATTGAATAGTTTACATACCAGTTTACGCCGAATTTTGCGAAAACATCTCGGTATGACGCCTTACAAAGGTCAATTGTTTCAAGAGTTGAAGCCGCATGACCATCCGTTTCATTTTCGCTTCGCGAGGTGGGTTATCGAGAACTGCTCGGTGATGTCGATTTTTCAAAAAGCATAAAATAAATAAATTATCTTTTGGGATGGAGCTCTTTTTTATCTTGGTTGGTACGTTAATAAGAACATATGATTTGAACAGTACTACCGCTACAACAATGAGTAACTGAATAGAAGTTTGTAAAATGTATTAGAACATGAAAGTGAAAGTGAAAGTTTAATAAATTGGACATTGTTTATAAAGTTGATTTGAAAATAAAGACTGTACAAAAATAACAAATTCGCTTCGTTTATTTTATTTAATGCATTTTAAAAGCACTCAAACGTTTAAAAACTAAAAAATCTTTCAGTGATCTTGGTGTACATAATAAGGTTACGTTATGTGGGGTTCCTGGTCATAAGAGCTACCTTGACTGTTTAGCAAGCAGTAGAGCTCGGTGGATTTTCATCGGCTTTGAACTATTTATAAATATTCGACAGGGGTAACAGATTTATGCCTGGGTTGAAAGTGTATTTGCACGGCTATGTGAGAATGCATCTGTACCGAGAGAAGCGACGAGGCTTGCTTCACTTTCTCCTATTAGATCTATTGTTCAAAAAGTGTGAACCTAGAGTACTAACGGCTCTATATAACAGGTAATGTCGTATGAGATATAATTTGCATATCGTAGCAAATCATAGGATACCATTTACTATATTATGAAATAGTAACTTTTGATTTCCTTTGTCAGGATTAAATTCTAAGAAAAAGCTGCATGAACTCCCAAGCAAGTTTTGGTCTTTTTACCAAACAAGTCTTTGTTGGGTTTTGTACAAAAACTTTACTTTATATAGCGAACATATAAGGCTGCAAAACTGATCTTTTGGGTTGAACAAATTCTTACTCGAACGAACGAGTTTTTGAATATTTAGAATTCGCTTATACGATCACGAATAAAATGAATCGAAATTTCTAATGATGACTTTCGATATCGAACAATAATTCAAACGTAGGCTTGCGAGTTTTTACTCGAAAGCAAAGAGGCATGCAAAGTAAAGTTTTTCACAAGACAATTGATTTTAAAAAATAAGTTAGAAACTTATTTAGGAATTTTATATATGTAGTCATTTTTGGTCCAAAGTACAAAAATTATTAATTGCAAAGCGAACAGAATTAGACAAGAAAATTTAATGTGAGAGGGTTCCTAAGAAAAAGCTAGCTCTCGCTTTAGGACAACTTTACTTTTAAATTTAAGGCTTAAGGTCCACCAACAAAAAATTTCAAGTTGGAGCACAAGAAAAAGTATTTTTTCTTATTTTTATTAATAATTTTTTATGAGATAAAGGCTGACCAAAAATCATAATACTCGTAGATGGTTGTCCGAGTGAAGAGGAGAAAAATTTTGACTGAAGCATGCTTAGAAATCCCCGTCGAAGGTCTAAAAACATTAAAAGTTTTCGATCGCTTTTGTCAATAAAAACAATAGAAGATCTATTTCAACATAATTTTAAAAAATCAAATATAAGAAAAAAAAATTGTTTTAATCTTTTGAGGTTTGATCCTGTGCAGCTTGTTTTATGTTTAAGCACTTTAACTACTACATCACGTCACTTACTTTCTTTAAATTTATTTATTTATTTTGAGCTTGGAATCAATTTCATTGAATGTTTTGTTCAGTGTTGTAACACAAATTTTTTTAACCGTTTTGCAACACTTGAGCTATAATTATATTTGTTTCGTAGCGAGTAACATCATTAGAAAATTTATTTATATCGAAATATTTTTCGATTCGAATTCAATTTCGATCGCGAATTCCAGAATTAGGCTCCAGAATTATAAATTATCATCTTCGCTACGATGTCGAAAGAAAATTTATTTGAACGAACGTCAGTCAAGAAAGAAAGTGTTTTCTTTCGTAGTAGCGGCCCACTGTCTTACAATTTATCGTTCTCTTGGCTTTACTTTTCAAACGTAAGCCATATAAATAACTAGATTGGCATATAGTATTTCCACAAATAAACCGCCAATATACGAAAAAAGCGCTTAAATATAGAACTTTTTCAACGAAAAATGTAAATTTTGCATCACTGCAACTTGACGATAAAAAATTTAAAAAACTATAATACAATATCAATAATCGGTGTTCGAACAACCTTAAAAATTTATTGTATTGAATTTAATTATTACTTTAAAAAATTGTGACTATAATGCCACCTTTTATTTGTTTTCATTAATAACGCCTATTGTTTTTTTAAATCGTGTATAAAAGATTACTTTTAATTATTAATTTTATTAAAGAATGGTTTTTAAAAATGTGTATGAATATTAATTTTTCATACTGTAAGTATATTAATAAATAAACGAACAAAAGAATAAAATAAAAAATAAAATTTATGGAGATAAATTTTACATATTTTATACGATGATGGTTACAAATTGAAGCCTTTACAGGGACTAACTACCTAGCACCGAAGTCAGATACAAGAAGACGATTTTTAGAACGCCCCAGTGTGCATTTAACGATACAAACGGCAATACAAAACAAGTGAGAGATTTCGTCATTTGTGTTCTTACAAACATAAGAATCTTTTGAATTTTGTATTGAAATTCTTATGTTATCTTTCACATCTTTTTTTCTCGACTATAAAATATTGATGTGCCGCAAATCAACTGTTTGTAGTTCGAAGCGATAACATTCGACAACGTGGATCAGGGTGTATATTTTTTTTTAAACACTACTGTGTAACGTCACTCGGTATAGGCAATTAAGTAAATTTGTAATTAAAAAGTAATCATACGCTAAATTATAATCAACAGATACATACATATCGATCATTTATTGTAAAAGTGTCATAACTAAAAACTCGTGATTTTTTAGTTAAGTATTCTAAAATATGCGGAACATTATGATGTATATTGTGTGAAAACTTCTTAACGATTCGTATAAAATTATGAGCACAGGAGCAAAGTGTTTATTACCACATCAATGCTTAGTAACGGGAAATTGAAATTTAAAAGAGTTCTCCTGAAAAATTTTTTTTTCAATAAATTAACGATATGTGTACAAAATATTTAAAATATAAATAATTCATATTTTCTTTTATATTTCCCTCCTTACAAACCCGCCTAGTCCATTATTTTTTTTAACCTAAAACTTTAACCAAAACATTTTCAATTTATAAAACTGTTTTAGTAGAAAATAATGTAAATGCAAGTACATAAAGAATCCTTTAAATACAAATAATAAATGAAAAGACAATTTCCTTTTTGGCTAAAAATTGCTCTGAATTATTGTAAGAAATAAATTTCATTTTACGAAAAAGTTAATGCCAAAGCCAAAATAAACTCAAGAAACTTTGTTTTATTGTTATTATTGGATGATGCACCAAATAATAAAATAACAGAAGAATGAAATGAAAAGTTTTACAAGCAGCAGAGGACTGCAATATTATTACAAATGAATGAAAATACAGCTGTTGGAAATGAATAGAAATATAAATTATTTATGAAATTATTTTCTAATATATAACTACACGTTAAAGATATAAAAAATAAGATGTTATTATATAATCACAGTCTTACAGCTGTGGTCAAGACCATTAGCTTTGTAGACGAGTCTGCAGCTGAGCTTAATAAGAAGCAATAGTAGAGCACACAACTAAGGTTGTCTTCATAACCAGCAAGTCCAATGGTTGAACACATGAAGTCGTCAACTCAGAACTGGAAGGTGTACTTCAAATAATTTATTTTTTTTTGTACTCCGATTCCATGTAGTCGTTTTTTATCGCCAGTAAGAATTTAAGATAAAAATTACCTTTTTAGTGGTGACATGACTTTTGCCATTAGATACACTCAATTTGCATTTTCGGATAACACTGTTTGGGTTTAGTACAGCCTTCCAGTTCCATTGGCAGCACTTGTTGTAAAGCAAATTGAAACTAAGTTAAAGGTCTTTTTGTCGAGTGTTAAAAGGGGTCTGAAAATGCTCACTTAGTGAAAGGCCTAAGCATATCGGGACCAAACTTTGGGTGAGCAACTATGAGTCTTGTATGAAACTATCTAAGAAAGATCTGAGAAAAAAATATAACCGGTCTTTTGACTGGGCATTATATACTAAAAAAAAATTGAATAGTTGATTCAAGTTTTACAAGAAGGAAACTACATCAGCAGAAAACATACTTGGCACTTATACATTCAAGAAAGAGGCACCTAGGCTCCTATTAAATAAGAAGTGCGGAGCAGACAAGGTGCCTTCTGATAGTATTTTCACACTGGTCCGTTTACCAAAATAACTCCGAGCTCTATGATATATTTTTGTCTGTTCTAAATTTGGCTTGGAAAGGATATAAGTGGAGAAAACCATTAGCATTACGTCTGATGTTTGTCATCATCGCCAGAGGTAAGCTAGAATGGCTAGGAGGCTTCTGCTTTTATATAGTTTTTTTAAAGAGATTATATTAACTATATAACTCTCTCACTTAAATGTCTTAATTGCAACTCAAAAGTATTCATTATAAATCTAAATCTAAATAGAATTCCAAGCGCTTCGAATATGTACGTTGTTTCCCCAATTTTTCTGAGTTTCAGCCATCCCCTTCTGAGCTTTTCTTCAATTACATACTTGAAATATCTTTACGTCTTTTCTTTCTTAATCATACGCACGACGTGAACCAGCCAGCGCATCGTTGCACCTTATATCATCTGACTACGTCAATGTCGGTGTAAAGCTCATACATGATTAAAGCAGTCATGATTCATGATTCGGTGTTTGTATTCACCGCCAACGCTGACGGCACCGTATAGTCTGCAGAATATGTTTCTTTCGGAAATGCCAAGTAAGGCTTCATCTGGCAATGCGCCGCTACTAAACAGTAAGGTTAATACCATCGTTTTGCAGAATATGACTTATGTCTGCCGAAAGAGAATCGTGCTTTGAACTGCTTGCCATTGTTAGAAAATATGGTTATCCATCATATCTCAAGGCTGGTGTTATTGCTATAATCTTTCACACTATCGAAGTTGTTATAATCACCGTTCACACAGTGACCTAGTAAATGATCATGGCTGATCATTAAAACCAACAACTTGGTTTTATTTTCGTTCACTTCGTAACTCATTTTCCACAATTTCTTTTCAAGATCTGCAAAGCCAGCAGTTAGATTTTGGAATGTATGGGCGATAAAATCAATATCAGCGACATACACTAGTAGCATGTGTCCTTTGGTGAAAGTCATCATTTTCTTGTAAATCATGAATATCTCCAATAATATATTAAAAGATCATAGGATAGACTGTCGCCTTGACCAAAAACCCATTTTGTATACAATGATTCCTATCCCAACTATTGATCTCGTGTCATTTAATGTCATTCTGCACAGTCTTATCATCTAAGCAGGAATACTGAAGCCAGACATGGTCTCGACCACCTTTTCTAGTATAAGGCTATCGTAGGCGGCTTTATAATCAGCGAATAGGTAAAGTTTTCCGGTTTGTTTCTCGTGTTTCTTCCCAGGTATAAAACTACACTGATATAATCCAATTATCACGTTGGCTTTATTGTTACGTTTTATCTTTTTTAAAACTTTTAATTTTTTTTTTTTTTTATTGCGTAAAATAAGATAATGCAGCGAATTTGTTCTTTTATACGGTTGTTTTCATTTGTACACCTTTAACACAATTACTCTTTATCTAAGCACAGCAACTTATTTTTCTTGCACTTAATATTTGTTTATACAATATTTTTGTTTACGCATAAACACAACTTTACCTATTGACTGCAAAAGAATAACTGATGTTAAATTATAATACACAAAAAGGAATCGAACTAGCAACACCCTTAAACATTAAATTGTCTTAACAGCACAGACAATTAGATATACAAGAGCATTGGCACAAACCAATAAATGTATTTTTAGGAATTTTTATTTACGTAACACTATATATTTCAAAAAACTCAATAACATTAACTCATTAAAAAGCACGTTATAAGTCTAAAATAAATTCCAACCATGTCTATCAAGAACGAACACCTTAATCTCATTCCAGGTTTTCGTTGTTGTCGTAATTTCGCCATCTAATTGCCTTCTCCAAGTATGGGCGGGCCTTCTTCTTCTACAACTACCTGTCTAGTACTATTCGTGTAAGATCATCTTGAGTTTTCCGCAGCGTATGAACAATCCATTTTAATTTGCATTTAAGGTTTTATGTTGTCTTATCACTGAACAGAGATCTACATTGGATATTGTTCCCGGCCAGAAAATCCTTACTATTATTCTCAAACATCTGTTAATGAAGGCCTGAATTGCATTGAGATGACGTGGGCCTGCGTTCTGCGTTTCACATCCTTTTATCAGGAGCTCTAATGTGCGTTTGGCGCTGCAAATACAGTTGATAATGTCAACAGAGGAACCTACTTTTGTGTCAATGGTACTTCCTAGATATCAAAAGCTACTGACATCTTCGACTAGTAAGCGATGGGTGGCTATGATTTGCATTTGTTTGCGTCGATTTAGTCTTCGCGCAATGGATAATTGTTGCACTTGCCCCGTAGAAGTTTTATTTTATCTACAAAGTCGGTGTATTTATGGCTTAGAAGACATATGACATCGACATATTCCAGGTCACCTAGTTGTACTTGCAGTCTCCATGATATTCTATTGGTTGCGTTGGTGGCATTTCTCATCACAACATACAGCATAATATTAAACAGCAGTGGTGACATTTCCAATCCTTGTCGTACTCTATCTTTTAAGTTTATCTTGACACCCAGTTGATTTTCGTGCAGAACTCTACAAGTACCTCAGCGGTATAATTCACGAATAATAGATTTTCGGCGGTGTCCCATTGCATTCCAGCATCTTCCATATGGTCCCTTGGTCGAGAGTATCGAAAATTTTCTTGAAGCCTTTAAAAAGCATGTAATGTGGAGACTTCCATCAACAGACCATTGCACGATTACTCTGAGGCTCTGAGGTGTGCTGGCATGCTCAACAGAGTTATTCTTCTCCAATTCGCAAACTCCGATAAGTAAGAATAATACCCCCTTTCAGTTTCTGTGGAAGTTACTTGCGAATCGGGCTTTCACATTTCTGGAGCCTTATTGTTCTTCAACTCTTTTATTGCCTTTATTTTTTTCGCTAATGATAGAGTGTGTGTGGGTATGTTCATTCTCACGATTGCATATGCTGCCATGTTTTTTTGTGTCATTCTTCCGAGTATTCTCGAATAGTGTGCGCTCATTACTGCAGGCTGGTCTTGTTTCAAAATAACTAAAACACCGCTGAAAAAACAGTTCTGCTGAAAAAATTTTAGGTCTTTTGTATGATAGGTTTCAACAGCGACCTGTGCTTCTCTCGTCAAACCATCAGCGTACCCCTTTTTAAACATGCGGGCACTGGGTTTAACAGCTTCATCCAAGTTGCTGTATTTTCTTGCCAGATCTAATTTTTGGCGACAAGTCCTCGCAGAACTTAGTTGATTTTTTGCTGATTTACGCACAGAGATTAAGCCCCAGATAGTAACAGATATGCATAGCCTATGATGGTTATTAGGTACATCCGAAAAAGTTCAATGTATGCGCGGCCAATGAGAAACATTATTGTTGTTTGGGGTTGAAATTTCTAGATTCAGAGATTAAAAAAAGTTCGCGGAGATTCGTGATCCTTGATTATTGGACGCCAATTTAATATGTTTTAAGCTGATAAGTAGGTGATGCTCACTAGTTATATCTGCTCCTCTCTTTTAAAAAAAGAAATATTGTAGCATAAAAAAGAACTGAAACATGCTATTCTTTAAAAAGTATTCTGACAAAATCTAATACCTAACAATTGAGAAAATATTTTGGACACAAAAGTAATTTCAAGCACATAGCACTTGTCTACGCAGAGGACAATAAACATGTACTAAGACAAAAACTTCTTAATAGTTGCCATAATGAAATAAAGACTTATAATATTTGGCAAATACAAAACATATAAAGAAAACAACTACAGAGCAAAGCAAAAACATACAAAACTTTTTTCCAATGCCATGCAACAATAAACTTCAACAATTTAAAGCCAAAGATAGCAAGAACACCACATGAAAAAGAATTGTTTCGAATGATACATTAACAAACAAATGAAGACTCTGGTGTATTAAAATGGTATGAAATCTAAAATAGCAAGAAATTAAAACGGAAAAGATAAAAAAACATAAAAACAAATGAAAACATTTAATAATA
This sequence comes from Wohlfahrtia magnifica, assembly GCA_023159175.1. Taxonomy (NCBI): domain Eukaryota; kingdom Metazoa; phylum Arthropoda; class Insecta; order Diptera; family Sarcophagidae; genus Wohlfahrtia; species Wohlfahrtia magnifica. The sequence goes on along the minus strand of JAKWBJ010000211.1, from coordinate 78,752 downwards.
ATAAAATAATACCAACAAATGTTATTTTAGAAAAATGGAGCAGAGAAAATTTTTCTTTTTTTTCTTCCTTCAAGATTGTGCTAAAGTAATAAAAACATATTTTTTAGTTTCTTGTTAAACATGAATTTCATTTTATAGTTATTTTCTATTTTCGGTAATACATACGCTTATTATTCTTGATTTGTTGCGAAAAAGACAGACAAGTGAGTTATTAGGATGTATTAAAAAAATGTTTGGAATTAAAGAGAAATTTTTTAGAAATTGTAAAATTTATTGCTTCCTTAAGTAGGTTTTTATCTAAATAGGTAGGAAAATGTTAACTAAATAGGTAGGGATCTATCCAAAGACTTAATTAAGTCAGCAGAAACTTCCTCAGTAACTGGTTGAAATATTTTAGGGATTACACATGGTGATTCTGGTAAAGACATAATGTCATAAATTGCCTTCGAACCACTGTTGACAATGGCTTACCATGAATTCAGATGCACAACACCACCTCGTTATCTAACTATAGATTTAATTCTAGTACAATGGACACTGAGGACCCAAGGAAATTAGGTTCTCAGGAAGTTATAGCTTAGACATAAAATACAGGCAGAAGTTTCTGCTACAGCTCAGGCTAAGATAATCTACAACCCCTAATCAGATGAAGGTTCGACAAACAGACAATATAATCCTATGTTGTACTGACTTTCAGCTTTTTAATAGATTCCATCCAAATCCAATCTCGTTTAGTAAAACAAAAAGTACCGTTCATTTAAGGCAATGCTCGAATGCACACAATTTTATTCAATATGGTAAAAATCCATAAATACCTCTCCGTACTCTTATCTTGCCTAGCGTACTAACTAAATTAAATCATTTGCATTTTATAACGACCAGAGTATCCTGGAGTACGTCTCTGAACGTAAATATTGTACAATGCAACATACGCACTCTTATGGTTTCAATATCGAGTTGACGTTGTAAAATATCTATAGTGCTCTGATCTCTCCGACAAAGAAAAGAAGCAGGACTCTTGGCTCTTAGTACGAATTCCTTCAAATTTCTTACGATTATGGATACTCTATACATGAACATAAATATGTATTACGGAGATCAAATGGCTATTATTCGACCGGTTTTAACAGGTTTTTCTGAATTTGCCAAAAACGATTTTTTAAAATGTTAATTTTTCGAATATCGAATAAACTGGTTATTTTCAACCTAATAACCGGTTCATTTAAATATGTATAATTTTTGTATGTTTCTAATTACGAACATGCTTACAATTTAACTATTTTTCTAAGTTTAATGTAAAACGTCTTATGACAGTAAATATAACGTCTTATATAACAACCTTAAACGTCTCACAAAGGCACAATTGAGTAACGATAACCTTTTCTCATTTTCTGTGAATGAATATTAATTTTTTATATATGGAGAATTATATTCAGCTTTACGATTTGGCCTTGGTACTGCTTAAATTAATATAAAACGTTCGCTTAAAAATTAGAAATTTGAAAATTAAAAAAATTACAATTGCTCTTACATACATAATACCAGAAAGTATTGAGTTGACAGGGTAGAAAATGAATATGGTGTGAAAATAGTTAAACTATTATATACATACATACTACATACAATTATTTTTCTACAGACGGCCTCTGAAGTGTGAAAATATTTCGATGGCTGTTTAAAGGATAAGTCTAGATGTATTATATATCCAAAATACTAAGCTGCAAAGGCTCTTCGACACCAACCTATTATCCACCTTAAATATGACTATAAGACTAATGTAATTTGGTGGCAAGGTAAATTTTATTCTACAGCGAGTAGTACTAAGGCGCCGGGAAATAACACCTTTACAAAATAAGCTGTTAAAAATGAGTCAGTAGGTGAAATGTGAGTTAAGGCCATAAAAAAGCTGAATGTTGTACTGATATACTTACTTCGTCAATTCTTTCATAAGCAATAAGAATTGAAAATAATTTTATTTTAAGGAAAGAATTGGTCAACCGGTTTTTGGATGAATTTTTTGGCGAAAACTGTTTGTTTTAATTGTAGCTTTTCAAATTTTTTGAAAACGAATTTTGAAAAAAGTCGAAAAATCGATTTCCCTAATATGTATGTCGCAATGTATGGGTTACCCACAGTATGACTATTATAGAAGTTGTTTTGATAAGAAATCTCGTTAAAGGGCGAGTTTAAAGTCATGATGACAATCTCATAATGGCAACAAATTATACTAGCGAACTATATATCTAAAATACCCTTCAAAATGGGAAAACTTTGTCTATCTAGACATCAATTGATTGATTTTGAATAATAATGGCATCCCTATATCCGTTGGTTAGAAAGATTCTTTGCAAATAATTAATCAAGAACAATAAAATATTTGAATCAAATTACTTAGGCATGAAAATTTTATAATTATGAAAATTACATAATTAAATATTCAATTATAATTATTTTTTATGGCTTTATAGATAGATAATATCTCTTAATTTTACCCCTTGACTACTTTTCCTTACATTTTAATAAATATATTTCATACATACGAGTATGTTACTGCAACTGTATTGAGTGCCCGAATATGAGTCTGTGTATAACTAATTCTTTAATAAATCAATTGCTTACTGTAGTCTAATATTTATTCAAAGAAATTTATATAATAAAAGGCACATGTCTAATACAATTCGATGCAGATCTCTTTTATTATCTGAACTTCGAAAAATCTGAGTAAATGAGATTTAAGTTCACCAAAGTGTAATCTTCAGTAGTCCGTGCAGATTTAGTTCAGTCTAGTTCAGTACTCAATTACCACATTTTTAATGCTTAATTGTACTATGGACTCATTATAAACTGTGTAAGTTTAAACAACATAACATTCTTTTGTATTATACTCGTATCTTATAGATATATAAAAATGTGTGTTTGCATGTCTGTGAGTATATATGTTTGGACTTTATAGACAGCCAAATGGCTCGACCCATTTACTTGAAACTTTAATAGTATCTTTCTATAAGTTTGAAAGGAACTATATATATATTTATTAATTTTCAACTGGTCGGTGCCATGCCCTTACAAAGTCAATGTTTGTTTATCTATATTTACAAAATAATAGCATCTCTAACGTTGGTTTAAATAGCTTCAAAGTCAATACAAATCGTCAGTCAAAAACTATGTGGAATGGGATAATTGAAACTAAACTAAATATTGATTTTTGTATGTCATGAAAACAGTTTTAGTGGAAGTTTCTTAATTTGGTCTAAGTGACTTCGTAGTTAATACAAATCGTCATCAAGAAAGTGGGCGAGATTTTACAAGTGGGCGTGGTATTTAAATTCATACTAAAAACGAAACTTTTTATAAGTGTAGAACAATTATAAAAATTTCTTTATATATTCGCATCAACCGAAAAGCGGAAGAGATTGGATATGATAGAACTGCACAAGGCACACTGTGTAAAAGCTATTTGAAACATGGGTAGCTACTTACTGGGTTTTATTAGGTGCTTTTTAAATAGGAAACCGGGTGGATTTTTAATTAAAAACTTTTGTATTTTTTTTAACAACAAAATCAATGTATTGGAAGTACAAATTAATTGATTTTGTTTTTTTTAGCTCAAAAAAGATAATGAATTATCAAATTTATAAAAGCAAAAATGTATCACGTTACTGTTTACATCTTTTTCCCACCCTAACGAAATTGTACTAACAAACAAAGAATATTGTCGAATTGAACGAAATTTAAATTCAAGAAAAGTCCATCAAAAAACCATTAAAAACCAGTGGGTTGGGCTTTTTTTAAAGCTGGGTCTTTGCCAACCCTGATTTCATAAATATCTTATATATGCATAAAAATGAATGTTCTGGACTTGGACCAGAAAACAATTAAATGGGAAAAAGTAAGACCTAATTTTTTCGAAGACTTTTTCTATTCCCGGGAATCCCGCTACAAGTATGCCTACATACTTCATCGTGAAGTTTTATATTAAAGAATTTTAGAGTAAAGCTGTTACGAGATGTCAATATTATATTGCATTTTAGTGTGAAAAAAAATAAAAAGTTGGATGAAAATGTAGTTCAGATATAAGAACTTGTTTCCACCGATAAATAATGTAGTTTAGATGTTTTTGCGTTGGTAATGGGCTGCTAGGTTTATTTTTAAAGTTTTTATCGAAACAAACTTAGAACATTTCACATATTCAAGCCTATTCGTAAATAATTCGAGGTAATTAGTGAACAAAATATGTCTCTTTGAAAGCGAGGACTTCCAACAAGGCAATAAACCAAACCGCTCTGCATTAATTGTTAATGAGGAGTTATCATACAACCTTCCCACAAAATTTCATTCCCCATTACAGTTCCGACTCTCTGGACTTAAATATTATTGAAAATTGATGTGCCCATCTTGTCCAAAATATCAGAAAACATGCCATTAAGTCACAAATACACCTTCTCGATGTTCCACAGTCCAAGCGGGGCGCAGGTACTTCCTTGTATACCTAAAGTTTATTGGAATTAATGCCTAAAATCTGTAGGTTGTCATTTTATAATAAGTATCAGAGGAGGGGAATAGGGATTTCGTTTGGTATCAAAAAAATATATATATTTTTAAAGCACTTTTTTGACAACAAGATTAGTTACTTTACTAAATAACTTAACAGTTTTGTCAATTTCCAACCAATTTTCAAAAGTAGAATGCTATTATATTCTTAGTTAAACACAGGTTAGATTAGATTATTGTGGTAGCTACTATCGGCTCACCTGGGTCTTAATTGAAGGTTCCGTTTTATTCAGATTCTGTCTGTCAACAGTTAGTCATTCAGTCGTTATAATGAAGGCAAGGATTAGTAAGCAGGAAGTAGTTCTTATCGTCGTTTCTCCTTCCAACAAGTACGGAACCCTCAAATAGTCGAGTTCTGAGAAGAGGTGACTCCAATAACCCAAATGTAAGCAGACACTTCTGGTCTCATAGCCGGTGAGCTCATCATGTGATCGGTATTTGGCAAAATTTCCGTGACACCAGCGGTCTATTCTGTTAAGAGAGCTAATCTTAATCGATCCGTTCGGATCCAAATTGGTATCTACCTAATCAAGTACATCCTTCACATATTTATGTCCGTCAAATATATCGCTTTGTTACCTTGACATACTCTTTTATAAATATACGAAGATATCCCTATTGAGTGTCCCGTAATATCGGATAAGCCGCCTGCTCCTCTTTGTATATTAAAAACTTAAAATCGGTTCATATTCAGCCAAGTTAGCTTATAAGTGATTTAAGCAAGAAAATCTGGTTTTTTACGCGTAACTCATAATTTTTAGGTATTTTTAATATTTCAGAAGCACATTTATGTTGCACTCGATAGAGCCTATTAGTAGAGCCTAGTATCACATCCCACGTATTTCAACCAATATCATTTTGGTCCTATAGTGTAATCAGTTGAGTTTGACATTATTACTAAAAATAAAAAACCCAGAAAATGCTGAAACAAAAGAATGTAAAAAAGTTCGAAATAAAAAATATTTATGAGACTATAAAATCTATTAGACGAGCACTACGGTATTTTTTGAAGTTAAATAATATAAAAAAAGTATGGTAGTGTCAACTTTTCCATCACCGTTATGTATTAAATAAACTTACTGCTAGTGGCTTTCCCTGTGAGGTGCATGTTCATACTATTTTGAGATTTTGTTGTTTTTGTTTATTAATACATTAATTTAATAATAATAATTGTTACGTTTTTAAAGCCTAAAAGTTAATTAATTAAAATAATACTTAATACTTTTGCCAATCTGCAGAGATGGGATTCTACCCGATATATAGGTAAATACCAGGTAAATACCAAGTAAAATACTTTTTTGGGAATTTATTTGGGTATTTACAAAAGCATTTGCAATGCTGCTACTGTCAGCTTCTCTTTGTTAATCAGCTAAAACATCATTTCAATCCATTTTGCTGCTTGCTGTCTTGATACCAATAGACAATGGAACGATTTAGCTTCATCCGATTATTTAATTGCGGCGCAGTTTATTTATAATATGCGTACGAGTTTTAATATGAATCTTATGGTCGACCCAGTAAACTATAAAGCTAGAGGGGATTTGTGTAGTAAAAATATTGAGCAGGATAACGGATCGTGAATTTACTGCTCAATGCACTTCAGCAGCAAATGAACGCTCACTCAAAATTTCATAAACTCAAAATAACGGAACAAATTAATTGCACATAATGCGGGAAGTATGTTTCATACCATATAATCGGAATATCTGCAATAAGTATATACGGCAAAAGAACACTTCCAAAAACTCTTACTGGCTGCGGATGATATCATCAATACTGCTAATTCGTTTAAAGAAGCATCTTCCAATTATCCTGATATCCCCCATTCTATGCTTCAATCTTCTTTTAATTATATCCAACGTAAAACTCACAATGATAGTGACAGTGATTTCGATTAATATAATGTAATATTGTAAAAAAACTATGTCTGTATAATTTAAACATTATCCTAAGTTGTTATTTTTTATTGTTCTATAATATTTATTATAAAATGCACTAAATTTTGCTGCACAATGTATTTATTCTTTAAATTTTCTACAACATAGTTTAAATACCAGGGTATTTACCCATTTTTACCTGATATTTACCCTTTTCTATCAATCAGATTTTATTTTTATTAAATACCAACAATTTTGTAAAAATGTGATTGTGGTGACTATATTTCTCAAATATGTACTAAAGCGAAAACACCTTTAAGCCAATTTTTATTAGAGATTTTATTTCAGCTGATCCACTTTTACGTAATATTATCAGCATGAAAACTTTTATTGTTTATAAAAAAAAATTCCCAAGCTTCCCGCATAAAAATCCTGGGAAAACGGGATATAAACTTGTTTAAATGAAAAAAAACCCTGGTTAAAACATAACAATCATATGAGTTTATATAAAAATACAAAAATTATAATTATACAAATTCTTGTGCATTTTTTCCAAGTATATTCGATAGTAAAATTTCTAAAAATAAAAATATTCTTCATATATTCGCGTTCATATCTGTTTTTTCATTTTATTGTAACATGTGAGACTTTTTGTTTATTTACGAACAAAAAATATTTTTTTCGCTTGCAGGTGAGAATACTTCATTTCTTTAGTAAAGAAAACTTCTCTGTCATACGATAGTGTTATTAATAAAATTTTAGATTTTTTAATGAAATATAAAAAAAACGAAAATCCAATGAAATATTTTATGATTAAAATTTCAAAGATATTTGATTAAAATTTCTTTTCTCATTTCGAAACTTGTTTCGTTTTCTCACTGCATTGAGCTGAGCTAGTGTGATAGAAAAGTATTAAAAGTAAAATAAAATTTAAATATTATAGAAAAGCAACAAACGACTATGGGACCAATTACAAACAAAAATAACAATAAGAAAAGAAAGTACTACAAACATAGTAATAAAACTGACTATTACCAACTGTTCATTACTATTACAGTCGTATATATACGCATATATTGATAACCATTGTATTCTGTTTTATGCTTGCAGTTGCCTCATAGTATAGCTGGTGAAGAGTTAGCTTTTGTCTTTGGTGCACCATTGGCATCTGCCGGTCTATTTCATGGTACACAATATACAGCACAAGAGAAACTTTTAACTGAAGCCGTAATGTCGTATTGGTGTAATTTCGCCAAGACTGGGTAAGTACTTTAAAACACTAGTACGAGTACGTTTACTAGTACGTTTAAGCATGAATATTAAATTAAACTACTTCTGCTAAAATAATAAGAAAAAAACACCAAATATTTATAACTCCAATCGTTGTCGCTTTTAGGTAGAAAAATTGGGAGAAATACAAAATTTTAACTGGAGTTTGAAGAAACAACTGCAGCAATATTGCCACTTTAAGTAGTTGCTGCTACTTGTTATTTTTTTCAAAAAGTAATACCACGTCATACTATTATCATTATTATTCTTATTATGATTATACACCAACAGATTTAGTACGAAAAAAAACTAAATTTTTTCCAACGAACTTTTGTAAGTGAAGCTCCATAAAAGTGTTTGTAGACACAAATAGATTTTCAACATGCAATCCCTTTCTCTGTAATGGATAAACATTTGCTGGGCATCACAGTGACATTGATTAACAAATGTAAATGAAAAAAAAAATAATTTAAACTGAATATGTTTAATTTCGCGATTTAATCGCGTTATTTTTCTTTTATGTTTATAAAGATATTTTAAGATTCTCAAAAGAGGCTTTAGTTTCAATGATATGCTCTTCTCTACGTTGGCCTAATATTTCGAAACATGCATCAACTTCTTGAAATTTTGATACAAAAATATTTTTTCCATGACTAATGACGTAACAATTTGTACGCCAATTCATTGAATTTTTCCACTATTCTGCCAAAACTGTAGTTTTTCTACACTTGGGCTTATCTCGGCTAACAAGGAACAAGGAAGCTACGGGAGCCAATGGAAAATCATGGAGAGCTGCATAAGAAAGGAAAAGGCAAGCTAATAAAGGGCATGCATCAGCTAATATGTCCACTAAAACCGTTTGAGCTAACTACTTCGGAATAAGTCTCCAGTCATCACATAAAAGATACGTTTGAGTATACTTTCAGAAGATTAAAGCCCAAACTCGACGACATGATGCAACCTTATTAGTACCGCTTCAGGCCAAATATGTAAGCAATCGACCAAAGCAACACTCTGCGACAAATCCTGGAACAGAGCCATGAGAATAAATGTGATAGAAGAACTAATCGGAAAAAAATATTCGAGAATATGTCTACGTTTGGAGCACTAGCAAAACATATCCGCTTTTGTTGAATGACACTGAGTGACGCAAAATTCTCCATTAGAATAGGGTGTTACTTTTACGAAACATTCGCCACTAAAAGTCGGACAGCTTATCGTGCAACTTCTTCAACATATTGATGGAGAAACGGCCATATCCGTAAAAAGGCGTGCTTTCGGAAAGGCTCAATTGTGTGCCGCTCGATGGTTCAATTTGTCAAACATTAAAACAAAGAAATGTCAAATTAAGTTGGGCAAAAAATTTGACGTTAAGGTATGACTCACAATTACCATCGAGCATTTTGGTTGGACCACCCTTTAGTAAGACTAGAAGAGATTGAAAGCATAATTGGAGAAATTTCTTTTGAAGAAGTTATAAATTTGAAAGATATTAGTGAGGAGAATAAAGAAGAGTAGGATATTTTGTTTCAGAATTTCAGAATGTAGAAAATTCGAAAGTGATGATGATATCGGGGTACAGTTTAAATTAAGGACTACAACCTGTTTAAATCGGAAAAGACGAAACTGAATGGAAATCATTGCCTGTAAATGCAAAAATCGAAAAATATAGCAGACAATACATTGATTAAAGGACAAACTAATAAAATAGATTTTAAACCTGGAACGCATATAAGTTCTGTTTGCAATGCATATCACCGCATATTTGACGATAATGTCGTCGATATAATTGTTATGCACACTAATTCTCCAGTAGACAAAATCGAATTACAAGCTTTTATCGACCTATGGTTGAATACTGCTCTAAATAAACAAGCTGTAATGAGCTACGATGAATTCTTCTATCCATTATTTGATTGCAATGTTTTGAAATTTCAAGACTGCATGCGAAAACTTAGACTTGCCACATACGTTTCGAAGACAAGACTAATCCCTCACTATGCAAAGCAAAGGACAATTATGCCTCTATTTGCGATATTTGGAATTATATTAATAAGAACTTGTTAAAAGCTTATACATCTGAAATTTATTTAACAACTGCCGAGCATTTGTTGAAGTTCAGCAGTACATTCGATCAATGTCAAGTGAATACGGTCTCATTTTTTTAGATTTTTGATGCAGGAACTCGATATCCTTTTTATGCAGTCGGAGCAAAGACACGCAAAATATTTGCAAGCATTGTTGTCCCTGTAAGCTTTAATGCATACAATAAAATTAAAAATTAAAGCTTTAAAGCAAACTCAGTTTAATACTAATAACGTCACAGTTAAAATCAAAAGACTCATAATACAATTTGAAATCCCTACACCATCTGTGGAAAAGAAATGAATTTGAATAATTCCTTTATGCCAAGATGACGATAGTGACGAAAAAATCTGACCGGAATATTAAAATTTAAGATGCAAAGCTTAAACTCAGAAGCAGTATGGCCGGCAATAAGGTTACAAAAAAAAGGAATACATAAAACTGCCCTACAACGTTCCAATGTTGAAAGTTTCATCAGGCCCAATCTGGCCTCACACGAAGGAAATTTATCAACATAATTCCACGCTAAGCCACGTAAACAGAATAATAAAAGCTGCCTCTGCACTGATTCAATTGAATCAATATGACACTGAAAATTAGGATTCAAAATTACCGAAGCATACTCCAAAATCTGTCCAACAAGAAAAATATCACTTGGACCATCTTTTCACAAAACCTAGAACCGACCTAGCCTTACTAGTCATCACACTAACATGATCAATATATGATAGTTTCCCATCCAATAGCACACCCAGATCTAGAACGGTTGTAACGGACTTTAACGGGGAAGAATCAATTGTAAACTCGAACGGTATTAAATATCTACGGGAAGAAAATATATACCTACCTTTTCTTAAACTGAGATCCATCAAATTAACTTCACATCACTCAACAAAAACATCAATACTACATTATAGAGCAACCTGACCAGAAACATCTTTAGAAGTAAAAAAAAAAAATTACATCAGCGTACATTAAAACACCGCAGTCCAAAAATACATCAGAAAAGTCATTAATAAAAGTGAACCATGTGGAACTCCGGAAGAAACATAAACAGTCCAAGACAACACAGTCCTTAAGGAGAGGTAGGAGTCTATCAAACGATGAAGCCCACCAGGAATACGAATTAAAACCAGTTTGTGAAGCAAACTCCTATGATGAACTCTATCAAAGGCCCTACTAAAATCAGTATAAATAACATCATAATATGTTCCGTTCGAAAAAAGAAAAGTTTAAACAACTGTATCAACCAGAACGCGAGATATTGGGAAACTAAAATTGCAAAAAAATAATAAAAAAAATTTAGATTTTGAGATGCCCAATTTAAACAACAAAAGCTTTATGTTAACTAGAATACAAAAGAGCGCATTTGTTTTTTACTGATTTTTATCAATATTCATTGGAAAATGTGTCTGTAATGAAACATATGTGTCGCATTCGTTGTCTAACCCTTTGACATGTATAAATAAACAATATTTGATTTGATATTTAATTTTAATGAAAATAGTAAATAAACGTTTAAATCACAAAAATATTGCGTAGATTCTTTGTATGTACCCCTGAGGCATATTTTGATTGATTATAAAATTTTCCTGACTTGATTAGGATTAAGTGAAGAATAATAACGGGAACATATTTACAAAAAAAAATTGTCGATAAGTGCCCACTGTATTTAACATTGTTATGCACTAAAAAGTTCTTAAAGCTTTAGTTTGTTGAGAAAATCTTAAGAATGTAACAAAATTAAATTAAACCTTTTGGTATCATAATAATCATAATAACCTGGTAACAGCGTCAGTGTAATGTTCAGAAGAAGCCATGACAAGAGTAGAAAAGACCGACAGTTAATGTTATAGTTCTTATACTTTGTCATAGTTGATGACCATCTCATTTTGAATAGTAAGCAAATGTAATTTTATATTAAGCAAAAATTTTAAATTAATTTTTATTTTTAAGCTATTCAAACCCAAAAAGTCATCGTAGATAATTAAAAAACAATTTCTTTAATTTTAAGAATATTCATATAGAATTTCGTTTCTACACACTTCGTTTTCATATTATTAAATATTTCTATATAATAACATAAATATATGTATATATATATTTTTTTTTAATTTATTCCCCAGTAATCCCAAAGCTCCTTGGAAGGGTAATTTTATAAATTTGCATGCCTTAGAATGGGATCGTTATGATTTGGAATGGCCGGAATTTAATAAACGTTCACAGGCATATATGAATATTGGCAAGTATATTTATAAATAAATTCTACAAAAAAAAAGATAAATCTATATACACAAATTTATTTTTAAAAGGAAATTGATAAATATCGTTAAATGTTCTATTTGCAAACATTTCAAATGAATTACAAGTACTATTCGTATGTGTGTTCAAGGAATATAAAGTCCGTAAATTAAATTAACCTTCGCATTACCAATGGTCTTTACATACTTGGTAACCCGAAGCCCACCTGGGGTTTTTTCTTTACAGTTTAAATCTCATTTAATTACTAACATTAACAAATTATTAACCAATATTAAAAAAAAGGTAATATGATATTAAAATGTGCTGAGATTATGACTCTCCAACATAGTATCCGTTAAATGGGAAAATTTTGATTTGATTTAAAGCGTAGTCGTTAAGAGAAGTTAGTGTTGATTGGTACTGAAAAAAACAAGAAATTTGCAATTAATTATTTGGAGTTATAGAGCTGCAGAAGTGCCTGCAGGGTTTCTAGGCTGCTTTGGCATAAACTCGACCGTTCTAGGACGGAACGGGTTCCTGCTAAAAATAAATATGTTACTTTCTTGGAGGGTTTGTAACCCACTGGGTAACCCAATGAAATCCACCCGCGTTTTTTTTAAGGTTTCGTAGTTTATTTACAACAAACATAATTAAACTTTACGTATTGGGAGTATAAATTAATTCAGTCCGTTTTTTCAGCTCAAAAAAGATAACGAATTAAAAAGCTTATCAAAATAAAAATTTATTGAATCATTGCTTACATCTTTTTCTCACCTTTGAGCCAATGTCCGAATCCCGCCTCAGAAAAACCTCTCGAATTTTACATAATCCACTTTGAAGCCGACTTTATATTTCTTCAAAAGAAGTGATTCGGTGATATGCCAAAGTCATTTTATCCGTCGAAACAGCCAATAGTCAGAAGGACCCATGTTTGGTGAATAGGACAGGTGCGGTATTTTATCGTTTCTTACAACTGTTTGGCTACTTTTGCGGTTTGAGACCGAGCGTTTTCATGCAAAAGGAAAACTTTATTTATCTGTCTGTTATCTCAATACACGTGTAAAAGAGGCATACGACGATGGCATCTTGCATTGCTTTACAACCTCATTGGAAGCTTTTGCGAATTACTACCTTATTCAATAATTTTTCGGAATAATTAGATAGGTAGAGATAGATGTATTCTTAGCTACGTAGCTTTTGCAAATGTCAAACTATGATGCTAAGATTTAGCGGGAAAAACAACAACAGATGTACCAGCTTAAAAAAATCAAATCGCATCGATGGGACCACCACGGAGGTTATTCCGGGAATTTCTTGATCAAGGTAGTATGTAATTTTTATAGAGATCTATTCAGAAAGTACCTTCAAAAACGATCGTCGTCATCTATTTCTAGAGCAGTTAGGAGAATAGTTTTGTATCCCACAAATAAAAACTCGATCTAAAAATAAATTGGTTTTTGGTAGATTTTGAGTCAAGACAGCAATGCAGTGTATTTAAGTATGTGTGTGAGGATCACAAATTGTTCTAAAATATTTTAAGAGAGGCTGTTTTTAATGCAGAGGTGGCTTAAGATTTAATTTATTACAAAACAGAAAGAAAATTATTTTATGTGTCGTGAAAGCAGGAAATGAAGTAATACAAGACAGTGCTGCGTCATGTGCAAAAAATCAGTGTGAACTGAACTTTCCTGTACCCAAACAAGGTATACAAATTGTCATTTGGGCAAATCTTGTTTTGCTCACGCTATATGATTATTTTATTTATATTTACAGTGGTGGAAGAAATAATAGGAACACTTTAATTTTTTTTTCAATAACGAGAACTACGTGAAGTGGTCTAAGAAAACGAAGACTAATTTATTTGGGTCTGATGGAAAATTGTTTGTTCGAACTTACTTTAATTACGATATATTATTTATTTGATTTTTGTAATAATATATAAAAATTTAAGAAAATTTTAATATAAGAAAAATTTCATGTGTCCCTATTATTTCTTCCACCAGTATAAGTAATTTATATAAAAATTAATAAAAATGTGCTAAAAAAATAGATTTCTAGCAAAAAATAAAAGTATTCTTTATATTCCTTACAGATAGAAACTCAAAATTATGCTACAACCCACCTGGGTGAATTTTGATTAATGAAAAACAAAAAATATGAAACAACATATATGTTATATGAACACAAGATTATAATATTATATATAATATTAAGAAATTTTTTGGTAAAACTTAAAAAGTTAGACACTGATTCAAAAACATTATTTGTTTCGACCAACAATTTAGTAGTTATTGAAGATTATAAATTGATTATCCCACCCTGGTGCATTTCAGCAAAGAAACTTTTAAGTTCATTTGCATTCGGTAAAGTGTTCATTTAATGAAAAAAGCAAAAATAATTTCATGTGCAATGAGAAATATCATTTTACACGTAATTTATTTCTCTCGAATATAGTTTCTTAATAAGGATATATATATATATATATATATATATATATATATTATTTTTTTTCATTGAACATGATTTCATTGAACATTATTTATTTATAGATTTATGAATTACGTGTGTTTCAATATTTATTTTGGCTCCTGTAATTAATTATTATTATAATTAATAATCATATATATATAATCTTATTGTTCAACACTTACATAATACGTTAAGCCTTTTATATAATTAATTATTTCACCTTTATAAATGCCACCTTTAAAGTCAGAAATAATTATTTGCACAAGGACTTAAATGAATAGCATGAAATGTTGAAAAATTAAACACGTTTTTGTCACAAAATATATATAATCCATATCACGAAATAAGCAACCAGCCCCATTTTAGCTACGTTGACTTTTGGATTGAAAATGTCCTTCAACATTATTTTCTGAAGTTCTTAAATTAAAATTCCAGTCTTTTAGTATGTAATCGAAATATGTACCACAAGTATAGTAAAGACAACAATAAGGTCTATAATATGACAAAGAGCTGTTCTGCTCTTATTGGGAGCCATTCAATACAAAAGGGTTGTTCTCATCCAACAATCACTTTACCAAAATTTATGTGATGCATGTCATGATCAGCTTTAACCCTGTTATTTGCACCATTTTGGTCAAAATTTTTTTCTTTTCACTTTTTCTACGGAACGGCAGAACAGATCAACTTAAAACGTTAGCTCAGGCAACATTTTTATATTTTATTACCTCTGCGAATTTAATATTTTACTACTTCTTTCAATGAGCTTAAAATAGAATCGGGTGCAGCTCTTTGACTGAGAGAAGTCCCCATGTTTCTTCATGAAATATTATGGGAATTAATAATATAATAAACATCTACGAAAGGAATATAATAAATTAAAAAATTACAAATCTTATGTAAGTGACCATTTTGGTCCGTTCATGTTTATCGATTTTCTTTTATGAATTAAGTCTACGGAACAAGAGCAGTACATGATGGGCAAATTATTCTTAGTGAGAGTTTGCATATATATTTGCAGGATACAGGGTTGTCAGATTCAATATTGCAAAAATCTTGACATTTAAAAAAAATCTTGATTTTGAAAAAGTTTTGACAGTCAAAAATATTGGGTGCTCGGAAATCTTCAGGTACAAATTGTCGGTAGATGACTCTAAAACGAAATATATCTGTCGATGAAAAGTGGTACGACAATATTGTGCGAAAGAAAATCATGGACGAAGCAAGTTGAAGCTTCGTAGACGGTGTAAAACTTAGGATTGAAGCAAAAAAATGTAATTCTGTGTATGCATACGGCGGGATTGCAAAGGAATTCAATTGAAACATCTAGAACTAATCAACAGAAACGGTGTTTTGTTCCCTTACGACAACGCCAGACCACACATACGTATATTAGATGATCCGGAAGCAACTGAGAGATCCTGGCTGTGAAATTTTTGATACATTCAACTTCTTTTAGCTCAGACCTTGCACATTCAATTTATCATATATTTCGACCTCTTTAGAATTCTCTTAATGGTTTAAATTTAAATTCCGTAAGCGCCTACATAACGCAATTGGGTCAATTTTTCGCCTAGAAGTTCCATACTAATATAAAAATGATTTTACCCCTGAAATGGCGAAAAGCTACCATTCAAAAAAGCATATATTTTTTTAAAGCTCGTTTTAAAAATAACAAAAAGGTGTTTAATTTTTTGTCAAATTTGTAAGCGAACTTTTTCTAAAGTCTATTATAAAAAATTAATTATAAATTTTTTAGTTAAGCTAAACTAGGAACCAAATACTTTACTTTATTGGATTATTAAAGTATTTCATGAAACTTTTGTTAGGGCCCATTTCAAAAATCTTGACCAACTATACCATTTTTTGATTCTCGACAAGCTGTAAAATTTTTGTAATCAAAGAAAATCAAGGCAATCTAGTAGCCCTAGCTACGTAGGAGGCACTCAATGTTGCACTGAGAGGGAATGAGGCATGTCCCTCGTTTTTTCAATAGATAATATTTTGGTTACAACGCTTGTAAATGCTACACAATGAAACCAATATAGCAATTTCATTGAAATCAAATATTGATGTCTACAAAGAAACTTTTATGAAACCATAACCATTAAGGGCTAAATGTTTATCTTTTCAAAGTGCACCAATTTATGGAACCTTCCTCTCCACAATATTTCTTCCTTATTCATTAATAAACAGCAGTAATAGTTTGACCTTCAGCAGTATATTTCAAGCGTATAGTAAGATCAAAAATGAACCGCACTCCTTGCTTACTAGATTACTTTTAATTTTTGCTTTTTCAAAGCATGGTTGGAATATCCACTTATCCAAAATTATTCTTGCTAATAATTGCTCGGAAAATATGGCGAACCAAACATTGATTTACGTTCAAGTCCAAGCAAATTTTAATTTTTTCTGCAATAAACAACAACAAAAAATAATAAAGATTTGTTTACGCGCAAAGCAAAAGTTTTTATATCTTTCCATTTTTTAGATTTTTAACCTTCGCATATTTGTTAGCATTTTCTATCATTATCTTTCTAGTGTTGGGAGAAAAATAAACAAAAATAATTCAATAAAGCAGATCTACTCCAATGCGGACTGGTTTTACATACTTTTAAGGTATTGTTCATCGTTGAACTACCGTTAAATAATCCAAATTGCAAAATTTTTAATACAACAACGATCCACTTCGATTTTAAAATGTGATTTATCTTAATTCAAAGAATAAAAAACAGAAGAGAAATGGAATTAAATGCCGTCAGTAGTGGAATGTAATCCAATATTATTAAACAAAGAACTGCATTTTTAATGCTCGCTACTGTAAATAAAAAAGGTTCATTGTGCAGCAGAGATTTGTATTTAAAGTTTTAACAAACTCCTGATCTTTTAATACCTTTTGATAAGTTGCTACAACTATAGTCGAAAGCTATGATGGTATTCATTTAATTCAGTGTAACCTCCTTCCTCTTTATTTGCTTGAACCTCAAAATATAAACCTTGATCCATAAAAGAATTACTCAAAATTTATGCATATTGAATAAGCCAATTTATTATACAAAAAAGGATTTTCTACATACTATGTACTTAAAATTCATTCATTCAATACATCTAAAAATCTAAGGCACATGATATTCAAAAAACGAAAAATTTCAATCAATAATTTTCCTCTTTCTAAAGTCAAAATTTATTTTAAGCATTTCGTTACTTGTTTCTAAGAAATTTTGCTTTCCCAACGGTACTTTCAAACATAAGTAATGTAAAGTAATAAAATAAAAGGAATCATTTTGTATATGAATAATGCAAAGCATATTTTCATAGAATTCAATAAATAAAAAATCAATTTCATGCAGTTTTCTTTTAAAAAGGATTCAGAAGAAGAAAATATATTTAATGTTAAATATATCTGACACGAAATTTTAGAATATATTATAATTTTCTTTTTCTATTCTTATAAAATAAAGTAAAAAAAAGAGAAAATCTATTAAATTTTTTGTTTTTCAATTTTCATTTCTCTCTTGACAGGCATACCACCATCCATAGGTTATAAATACCGACAAGTCTATATGAATTTTTGGAATAAAGAATTACCCGATGAACTCAATCAAATTGCACAAATACAACAGCAACCATTTTTGCAAACTAACAATTACAATAGCAAAAGCATGCAGGCAAATATTGCTGGGGATGTTAGTGTGAGCGGAAGCACAGCAATTTATCCCAAACGTTATGGCACAAAACTGGATGTTATAACCGGTCATATGAATAAATTTGGTACACGTGATAATGGTGCTGAGGATCCGGTAAGAACATTAAAATTATTACTGCAAGAACCATATGCAGCACCAGCCGCCAACAACATTGGCAGCAAAGACACTCAAGCTGAGAATATGTATAATGCACCACCTTCAACGCAACATAAAGGCATCGTAATGGCAGAAGGAAGAGGGGGTGTATATGACGATGATGATGATGATAAAGCGAAGGCCCAAGGCTATGATATAAGTTATAACAATGGTTATACAACTACCATATACCATACAACACGTTCACCTTCTATATACAAAACCATTTATAGTTCTAGGCAATATGATTTGCCTACAAACAGTGGCTCAAAATCGATGGAAGCTGGCGTAACAACAAACAAATTCAACGGCATAGACAAGACAAGCCATGGCCATTATATTAATGAGGATAATATTAAGCCATCTGGGGATGAGGCTGACAATCAAGAACATGTTGCCAAATCAGAAACCACTTTACATTTATTAATCGGTTTAATAATTGTATTCATTATTTTGAATATTATCATTTATTCAACGTTCTTGATGCAAAAGAAAAAGAAAACCAAAACGTTGCAACGTAAATTGGGCACCGGCATCCTGTCATACGATGGCACAACCGATGATGATTTGAAACATTCCAAAACCAACACCCCACATCATGGGGATGATGGTGAGGATAGTTTTATTATGGACACCATTAGAAAATCAAATACTTATGAACAGATTAAAATGGAAAGAAGCCCTATAAATGGTTTTAAAATAACCAGGCAATTAAGTTGTTCAACAGTGGATACACATACCAAAGTAAGTGAATGGATTACTACCACTGAGCCTCATAAGCAGGCTGCCATACAGAGAAGGCCAAGTAGTGCTGGAAATTCAAAGAAATCCTCATCTTTTTCAAGTTCTCTAAGAGGTAGTGGCTCGTTTGGCAAGTCCCAACCATGTAAGATAAGTGTGGCTATAGATGCTACACCAGAGGGTCGGGGTAGCAGTGTTCTGGAACAGGAGCCTATAGAAATAACCAAAATGAAACAGGATGGCCGTAATATTATCATATGTCAGGATATCGAAGTTGAAGATCAGGAGTTGTTAACACCACAAGATTCTTTGGATAATAGTCGTTACACTTTGATGCGCCAACACTCTACCGTAACTGAAGCCTGTGAGGCTGAACTTTTGCAGCCAATGCACAAACATTCACGCTCAGATCCAGTGGAAATGTATTACAATCAAAACGAAAAGATAACCAGTTTTATAAGCAATGAGGAAAATGACTTGCAGGATATTAATGTAACAAGCAAAGATGATGATGATGGTGATGACAATAAGACAAAAGAAGTTCTAACAGCTGAACAGCAATTAAATGTTATTAAGAGACGAAAATATCCCAAAGTGTTGCCTACATTCATGCAACATGAACGGGATACTGATTCGCCACCCATGACTCAGGATTTAAGCACCACTTATAAGAGAAATTCATTGCCACCAAATTCATACTTTCCACATTTCGCATTTATTAAGCAACAGCCACCATTGCCACCACCTAGAACCATAGCCACGTTGGGACGTAAGCCTTCAATAGGCCGTCGAAATAGTAACAATATAACCACTTCACCTTTAATGGTGGCTCATGATTATGCGGAGGAGGAAGAGGAGGAACCAGAGATTACTCAAAACACTTTAATAGTGGGTTCATTAAAGCCTACTGAGGGTTATTATTCAACCTTGTGTAGACAAAATAAACCAACAAATCTTAATCTGCAACTACAACAACAACAAACACAAAACTACGATATTCCAAAGTTAGCCAAAGAAGTAAAAACAGCAAACACATACCAGCAACAGCAACAACCATCAGTATTTCAATCATTTGAATCTCAGCCACCTTATCACAAGACGCCTGAGAGGGATATAAAAGCTCATCTAACGGAGAAAGTGTATTGCATACAAGCAACCGGCAGAGTAAATGACAAACATCAGCCTACATGTTGTAAGTCAGAACCTACAACACCTCTATATCAAACTATAACAGAAGCAACAGCAGCAGCAATAACAATGCCTTTGGCTCTAATAAATGATGACTCTTTTAAGCAACTACCAGCAGGCGTGATATATGCACAGCCCAAAAAGTCACATATACCACGAATAACATCAGCAACAGAAGGAGTAGCAACAACCTTACCTAATGCCAGTCAAATACATTCCAATGTAAAAGAGAATCACGTTGGTAGTTCGCAGTTCGCCACTTCAAGTGATGCTATTGCATATAATTGTAACGATACTACTAATTGTTGTCAGGTAATGCCAATGGTACTAGATGACAATCAAGTGTCATCTAAGGAAACTTTACAAACACCTGATATTGCAAAGGCTGCAACAACTCGTATACCACAATTACATAGAAATGCAAACGTAACAATGCAGCAACAGCTACAACAGCAGCACAATAACTATGCAGATAAAACACATGCAAATATTATACCAAAAGCAATAATAATGACACCAAAACTATCGACAACAACTGAAGTAGTAACAACTACAACAGCTTCAACAGAATTATCCACAACAAAAGTATTAAACTCAACTCCATCAACAACCTCATTAGCAACAGAAACTTCATTGTTATCTTCAGCGTTGACAACACCTACTTCTACACTGTCAGCTTCTACTTCCTCTACCACATTTGGAAATTGCAAAAGTTATGATGTGCCAACTAAGAAGACATCATCAATAGCATCGACATCATCATCATTGTCATCATGCTCATCACAACAATCAGATACGGCGTCATCTTCATCAGCAACTTCATCATCTACGGGCACCGTACGCACGGAATTGCAGCAAAAATAGACAGGAAGCAAAAAAAAATCAGTTCAAATGCATAAATCCAAGAAAAAGCAATAGAAGAACTCAACAAATCATCAATTGACAGGTGTTGACTTAGTGATGAAGGAACACCTTTTTCTCTTTAGGCAAGGCTCAGTAGCTGTTGCGTATGTATATCACACATAAGTCTTGATTTTGTAAATAAATTTATTTAAAATAGTAAGAAGAAAAAACAAGAAAAGAAAAATAAGAATAAACTTCACTCGTATGTTATTCTATAAATATCTTCTACCACATAATAAGGATATGGAACAGAGTTTTAAAATATTTTTTTTTAACATAACGAACAGTGGTTTGCATTGGAAAAAGAATATGTTCCACAAGTAATAGTTTATAAGCTGATTACTAAATATTATAACTCTTATTTTTCATTTATTTATTTTTGTTTGCTTTTCATATTTAACTTTTATTTGAATTAAAATATTTATTTATGTAATATATAACTGCACAAATCAATATTTAATATACACATGTAATCGTAGTTCAAATATTTATTCAATAAGTTAATTACACAACTTTTTATAATTACAAGTATTTTTAAATTATAATTTAAGCATAATTAGAAATAAGTTTTATGAACTTTTATTAAAAAAAAAAAAAACAAAATCTTATACGTTGTTTGTTTAACGTATTGTAATTGATTTTATGTTATTCATATTATAGAAGCCTCACCCAAGGCTATGCAAAAATGGCTTTTTTCGAAGTCAATATGTCCGTGACTAGAGAGATAGATTATTCAATTTTTCTCAAAATCTGGCTTCAAATAGTTCAAATAGCTACAATTTTGGAAAAACCAGTTTACGGTTAAATAATAATTTTTGTTACTTAATTCAAGAAAATTGTTAAATTTTTCCGTCATATAAATTTTTGATTCCGAAGGCAAATATCTTTAACAGATTTTCTCTCCTATACAAAAAAATGTGATAAAATATTACCCACTGATTTATTTTTTTGAGCGTATTTTGTAAGAGTGCCGGCGACTTGGAACAACTTGGTGACCATTTACATCTATCTTAAGGATATACTTAAGGTATTTAACAAGTCCTGGTGAAGGCGACCATTTATAGCTTAGTCTTAGAAGGCACTTAATATATTTAGCCTTATTCGTTCTAACGCGTTCAAAGAATTTTCACACTTTAGACCATATCTGTAAAAAAATATATGTATGTATGCATGACTTTTAACTCAACACTTTCTGGTAGTATAGGTTGTATTTAGCTGAGACTTGTTTCAATAAGATAGCGCTACTTGGTATACGTATGACCGCAAGAATCGAAGTCTTAAAAATGACACCTCTTGATTATTATCTGGGGAGTTACGTAAAGTCAGAGGCTTATACTGATAAACCAGCAACAATTAAAGCAGTGCTCGAAAAAGTGGCCCAAGATTGAACGTCCAGAATGCGCTTCGTCAAGGACATCCGCGGTCGCCATATGACCGAAATCATTTGCTTTAGATATAATAAATTTTGCTTTTGTTTATCGCTGTGTTGTAAATTTTGTTTTTAATAAAATATGTACTGACTTTTTATCAAATGTACTGATTTTTTTCCGTTATGTAGTGATTTCTTTGATTTCAAATCCGCCAACCTTAAAGAAATAATATATATTAAAAAGATACGTAATGTCTATCTACACTGATTTGGCGTGGTTACTTCTAATTTGATCTGTGCTGAGAGATCTTGTTTTGACTCAATTCTGATAAGACCGTAAAGGTCTCCAATTCCCGTGTTAAACTGTATAGAAAGAAATAATCCTTAATACCACTGTTTGTGATTGATGCATTTGAAATAGTTTGCATATTCAACCAACTATGTAAATCCGTTGCACACTTTGAAAACAATATATGTTGGTGACAGTATGCTATTCCTTTAAAAAAAAAAAAAAATTAGAGATTTTAAGCTCCTATCTACAATGAACTAAAGTTGCTGAAGAAAACAAAAGAATAAACAAGGTTGTAGCTTAAAAAACTTTCTATCAACATTTGATTTCTGTCATTGGATTTACTTGTTTATTCTTTGTTTATTTTTTTTTTTTTTTTGTATTGTAAAAAAATAAATAAATATATTATATATTAGAGTAGTAGCAGCAGCTCTATAGCCCTGACAAGCACATTTATACTAAAAATAAATTGAACCACAATAAATTTAAAAACATATATAATAAATACATTGTCTTATTCTTATTAGGGAACTAAAAACTAAGGTTTTGGAACAGTCAAGCAACGAAGAAAAACTTAAACTTATTTTGAGGAAAAAAATTAATTTTTTGGGTAAATAATTAAGAGAGTTAATATTAGTCAAACTCGACCATTTAATTACCTACAAAAATGTAAATTTAAGCAAATGTTTTCTGAACAACATATTCTGTTGTGATCAATAATAAAAATTCCCATACCATTAAATTGAGGAACACGGACACTTCTCACTGTGAATGAGCTCGACCAGATTCAATTTTTTTTTTTAGACTCATTGTAATTGACCTACAGTTTTACACCGGCTCCAAACAGCAAATGCGATAGAGAAGTTTTCAATAATAGTAATACTCATAGCAAGTTATTAACTTATGTTATGAGGTGACACCACCGTAGAAAAAAATTTTCTTGCCTGGTATTGAACTGAGAATATTAACCAAAAAATTCTACTGTGATTAAGGTTAGGAATTCAACGAAAATCAAAGTAACGATAACAGTAGTAAAAACTTGACTGATATCTATGGACAACTATGGAATGTTTAAAAAAAACACTTTTTTTTAGTAAAAAGCTTTCCACTTCGTAACATATTCTTTCTTGAACTTAACACATTAAGTCCAATATATTCTCTCTGTGATAAGCTTATAGATTATTTCTAGAATAAATTTTGTCCTAATGTTATCAATTATGTCATCATATTATCACCAGAATGCCTATCGTCTCTCTCTTAGCATATAAATCCCCCTGATAAACCCAATCATGAGCACCTGATTCGTCTAGCAGAGCCATAGAGCCTTCGATATCCCGCAGGTACTCCTATTACATTCTCTTGCATTCATATGGAGATGGCCTATCGGTTGTTTTAGCAATGGTTTCACGGGCAAGAACATGTTCGCTGACAGTTATAACAAACCAAGATTGAACCCATTTCTCTGAATAATCCGAAAAAAAATTTTGGCCATTATCTAGATCCTTCCAAGCTTTTTGATGCACTTTAAACTGAAGAAATTCAGTGTTTTAATTTGACTTCTTTTGAAACCATTTTTCATTCACAGTAACAAAGCGGTAAAAATGACATTACATTTAAACACTTTTAAAGGGAAAAGCTATTTAACATCCAAGTATTCAAACAAAATTTAGTAGACTAAATCTCATATGACGATTTCCATATGAAAATTAACATCTTCTCTGTAAACTCTACGCTTTTGTATTAGTAATTATAATTTACTCGTTAAGGAATTAATATACCGATGCTGATGGCACATTATTAAAATATCCTATCCTTATACAATAACTAACCATTAAGAAAAAATAAAAACGAACTTATGGAAAGCAAGTAAAGAAAAATTGATCACAACCTGCGGAAACCCTATGTTGACATAATAAATTGAGAAATAAAAATAACCGGGTATACTTGGAGAAGACAAGTAAAACAATATGCTGCTTACTATAGAAGAACTTGAAGCCAGATAAAAATATTAGCTTCGTGAAAAAATTTGTAGTACCCACTAGAACTTTCACTCTTCCACCGTCCAATACAACTCATTGAATTTTATTAGCTATTCCTGGCGTGAATACCTCTTTTTGGGTTAACTTAAATATTTGTCCACATTTTTTTTTTTTTTTTTGGTAAAGCCGCAACAGAACTAAATAACCAAGAGATTTACGATAAGTATTTTTGAAAAACAGAGTTAAACATAAGCGAAGAGTGCGGTTTGTTGGCTTCGAATCAAACGCAGGTTGCACCGTGCAGGGATTAAAAACCTAACACTTACTCAAGTTTGGACATATGGTCTTTGTTGAGAACGTTAATATGGTTAATATTGACAGATTCTGTTTTTCTTCAGCAGTAAGACACAAGGCTGCAATCTTTTTTACTTCAACGACCCAGTTGTATACATTATGATGTAGACGCATTAAGTAGTGAGCTATTCGACTCTCTCGGTCATTGTGACAATTGCCGAATATTTCGAATACTGTTAGGTTACTCTACTATGCTCCCGTTGGAAAAAAAGTCCTTGTTGAAAAACAAAAAAAAATGGTTTTAACTGCTGCGGCATGTACGGAGAACACCAATCTAATATGAATGTCGAAAGAAATAATAAATTAGTTTTCAAAAAAATTAAGATAAATATATAAACAGAATTAAGAGAGATCAGAATTAAAATAATAATAAGAGTTCATTCTCTTAATGACAATCTTCTATTACCGTATAATTCTTTTAGTTTTATACTGTTGCGTATTAAATTTCTTAAAAAGTTTGAGTTCTTTCAAATTATGTTAAATGAAATAAACGAAGCGAATTTACTCTTTTTATACAGGCTTTATTTCCAAATTTATTATTTTATACACAATGTCCAACTTATTTCATTTCCACTCAATATATAAATATACTTAAAATACGGCTTTATTTCCTAACTGTTAAATTATAACTAATTGACTGAGGCAAGTGTTCAGGCTTTTGTGCTCACTTTACATAAGTTTCGAATGTTCTAGTACATTCTATAAAATACTTATCAGTTACAGTTGATTTTAATTTAAAGAGCTATTAAATGTTTGACTTATAATTGCATCGGTAGCACTGTTCAAATAGATGCAATCTTTATACAACCATTATACTCTAGTAGCCTTGACACCAACCAATAAATTAACTTCCACAGTATATAAAGTTTATAGCTTTAAATGTTTGCGCATCTTTCGGAACAATACATACATTTTAGGGATAAATAGGTAAGTATTATAGAATAAAAGAATTTCAGGTTACGGTAAGTATATATATATTTATATATAGGGTAAGCCATTTAAAGGTTTAAATTTAAAAATGCAATAAAACAAAAATGGTCTGAAATTTTTCCAAATTTATTTCTTTGTTGTGAAGTACAATTGTTCCGGTTAGAAACGATATATTGTTTCATTCATATGGCTGCCATGGCTGAAATCACAGAACACATTTCGATTAGAACAATTTCGGAACTATTGGACCAATTCACAAATGATGGCCTTTGAGTGGTCAATTGTCTCTGGTTTATCGGCATAACACTTTTCTTTATAGGCGCTCCACAGAAAATAGTCCAACGGTGTCAAATCGCAGCCTCTTGGCGGCCAACTGACATCACCATTTCGGCTAATTAAACGGCAATCAAACGTTTGACGCAATAAATCGATTGTGGCATCAGATGTGTGGCAAGCTGCACCTTCCTGTTGAAACCAAACATCGTGCATATAACACCATGAAGATCGTGCCCAAAAAATCAGTTATCATGCTGCGATATGCATCTCTATTGACCGTAATTTTTGCGCCGTCCTCATTTTCAAGAAAATATGGGCCAATGATACCTCCGCTCCACAAGCCGCACCAAACAGTCACTTGTAATAGTTTTTGAGCCCCAAATACGTCAAGTTTGTTTACTAACATATTCACCAAGATGAAAACGAAAGGATGATTTTTTTGGCAAAATCGACAACATCATGCAGTTTCTGCAACATCAACTGGAACATCAGCTCGTCGACGTTCGCAACAATTGCGCATTGCCAGAGGAACTTCGCTCAACATTTTGCATAAAGATCTTCATCTTCACGCTTATATTTTAAATGGTTAAAGAGTTAAAGTCAGCCGACCATTGTTTGCGTTGAAAATTTGTGAATTGGCTGTTTGAAAAACTGAACGAAATCAACGCACTTTTTACCAAAATTATCTTTAGTCATGAGGTCCATTTTCAATTAGGCGGTTATGTAAAGAAACAAAATTGTCGCATATGGGGCTCACAATATCCACAAACAGTCCTCGGAAAACCATTACATCCGAAGAAAGTGACCGCATGCTGCGGTTAGTGGGTAGGCGGCATCATCGGCCCGTATTTTTTCGAAAATGAAACAATTGGCTAATGTTCAAATCAGCAGGAAGGCGCCACAAGCCACACAGCCAGACAAACAATTCAGTTATTGCATGAGAAATTTCCCGGTTGCGTAATTTCTCGATTTGCCGATTTCAATTGGCAATTTTCTCTGGGGCCATTACGTGTACAAACCATAAACAACTTACACTCTGAAAGATGAAATTCGGCACGGCATTGAAGAGATAAGCGAAGCTTTGTCAAAAAGTGGTTTAAAATTTTGTGAAAGGAGCGGACGTCTGCCCGCGTGCTAGAGGTGCACATTTGCCTGGCATCATATCTCATTATTAATTCCAATACATCTTTTTTTGTGGTGGTATGAGTAAAACTGAATTTATCAAAAAAAAACTGAGTTTTTCTGTCAAATTGGCTTACTAAACTAAAATTTGCCCACCCTATATATGTATACCTTTTTGATTGCTGTTCTGAGTAGAGCTGTGGATATATTATAAATAAATGAATTAGATATACAAAATTAAACATAATTACCGGCACAATAGACCACATTGTTCGTAGTGTCCTCCAATAGTGCCTGGTCGATATGATGATAATTAAACATAATTAAAATTGTATAATTAAAATTATATATGTAAAAAAATAGATAAATCCGTTTATATTTAACAATTTTTTTAGATTAATTTTCAATATGTATATAAAATAATAATAATAACATATAAACATAATTATTGTTCAAACGAACTTGTACACAACAGCAAGCAACTGCTGTTAGTAACACAAAACAATAACAGGAGAACAAAACTTGTTGCTCTGTTTTCTTTTGACTGAATAATAAGGAACAATATGGCCGTGGAAGTGATGTAGGCAATAGTGGCAAAAGTAAAACAAAAATTTCTAATCTAACATAAATAGAAATTTCAGAGTAAAATTCCTTGATTTTGTTTGCATCTATATAGTACCGGGTATTGTTTTAATTTTTTCAGAGAATCTTCCATTAGCTAATGTAAAACTCAGAATTTATGGTAAACTAAGACGTCTTCCGAGTATTTTAAAGAAAAATATCAAAAAAGGTTTAGAGGGAATGCTAACTCTAAAATTAAGATAGGCAAATAGGTGGTAAAGATTAATGTATATAAATATTTGAGTGTAGAGATTTTTATTATCTTCTTTTAATACTTAAAAAAATTTAAGTTATTTTTCAACAAGTAACTTGTTTTTTAACAGGGACTTCTTTGAAAATGATGATTGCACAACTCTTAAGTAAATGGCTGTATTGTGTAAGAAAATTTATTAAATTTTAATCGGAAAAAACCTTAAATTTAGCTTAATTTCTTTACTTAGCGTAAAAAAAATAAATATACACTCTAAACCACTTTTATTGAAAATTAGGTCGAAAATAGTCTGTAAATTTTGACATTAATTTTTAGACAGTTTGTTAATTTTTAAACAAATGGTATTATTCAACAAAATATGTCTAATTATTTTACTCAAATGTATGTATGTATGTACATACATATATATGTATATATGTATGTACATACATATATACATATGTCTTAATGTTTATTATTTGTTTTATTGACGATGAAAGTGGGACCATATGAAGCAGAATTTAAATGTCTTTGGGTTAAATTCAAAATCAGGGCACATCTTTTGCATTTCGAGTTCTTGTATAAAAGCCCAATCGCGGGAAAAGAGGTTTCCATATCTGGCTTTGACTCTCTTTCCGATTCTATATCGAGTATCCTTGCGAATTACCCGAACAATGAAATTGTTGTTGCTGGTGATTTCAATATTCAGAATTCGTCTTGGCTACGCTATTCAGGCCGCACAACTCCAGAAGGCCAATACGTGGAGCTATTTGCCATGCACAACAACCTTGCGCAATTAGTGAATGAGCCTGCTAACATATCGTGTGTAGATGGGCACCAAAATACCAAGCTCGACCCTTTCCTCACTACACACCCTGAAAAGTATGTAGTTGTCACTGTACTATTTTTGCCTCTTTCTCGTTCTCCACTCTTCACAACGCTTCACATACAGCTACGAAGCGCTTGGTTTTCAATTACGGGAAATCTCGTTGGGCTGAGCTTAATGATTTCTATGGGTACTTTAATTGGAAACTTTGTTTCCTTGAACGTGAATGCCATATCTGAAATAGTTGTTAATATAT
Source organism: Wohlfahrtia magnifica (assembly GCA_023159175.1). Classification (NCBI taxonomy): domain Eukaryota; kingdom Metazoa; phylum Arthropoda; class Insecta; order Diptera; family Sarcophagidae; genus Wohlfahrtia; species Wohlfahrtia magnifica. Next base: position 49,377 of record JAKWBJ010000211.1, on the reverse strand, counting down.
TAAAGCTAGGGATGGATAATTTCATCCCATCCAGAAAGCTTCCGACTAATTCAAGAAATAATCTTGGTTTAATCAAACGTGCAAGTTTGCAGTCAGATCCAGAGAGGAAGCATTCAGAAATTGACGTAATAACAAATGCGATCATACTGATTCGCTACCCAAATAGGCGAGATCATCTTGTGCTGCAGTACTTAGGCGAAATAAGACTATATACGAACAGCAAAAATTCTTACTTTTTCGAGGGGAATTAAGAGCTTTTAGTCATTCATTAAAAGTCTTAAGAAGAGCGCTAGTTCGGTTCCAGTTCTTATAAAGGATGACCCAACATTCACCAACCCGGTTGATAAGGCAAACCTTCTGGCTGGTAATTCGAACTTGCCGGAGAGCGTTCAACCACTGCCCGAACTTGAAAGAGTATCAGTGACTATACGTAGTTTATTCTTTCGAGCTCGTGCGGTAAAAAAGGTTCTTCAAAATCTCGACGTTAATAAGTCTTCTGGCCGGATGGCATTCCACCGCTGGTCCTAAAGCAGTGCTCGTCGACGCTTGCGCTTCCATTGTCTAATCTTTTCAGTGCGTCTTATCGTGCGGGTATTTTTCCATCGCCAATGTAACGCCAATCCATAAAAAGGGTGAGGCAGGTAACCCTGAAAACTACTACCAAATAGCAGTTTGTTCGGCACCTTCCAAAGTTATGGAGAGTATGATTAATCATCACCTTGTGAAATATTAAGAGTCCCACAATTTGCTGAGCGATCGCCAATATGGTTTCCGTAAAAGTCGCTCTACTGGTGATCTGCTGGCGTTAATCTCTGAAGTGAGGAACAGGTTCCTTCATGGATTTAGTGAGAGTAAGGTTGTGGCCCTGGATATTTTCAAGGCGTTTGATAGAGTCTGGCACAAGGCTCTAATATCCAAACTTATTGCCTTTGGTGTCGGTAGTCACTTCTCTCGATTTATATCGAGCTTTCCCCGAAATCACACTATAAGAGGGGTTATAGATGGGATATTATCCGACGAGTTCAGAATGAATTCAGGGGTACCGCAAGGCTTTGTTCTTTCTCCAACTCTATTTCTAATATTTCTTAACGACATTCTTTTTCTCACTTCTAATCCTATCTACTCTTTTGCAGATGGCAGCAACATTTGTCATTTATATTCTTTTGAATTATTGTTTTATCGGTACTATAACGGAATGTCTTCTGATGAAATTAAGGAACTAATTCCTTAAAATCATATATTTTAACGTAGTACTCGTATTTCTCATAGAGCACATCCCGAAATATTTTTCAGCATTCTGAGCACAAATACTTTTTTTTAATGTACGTTCCAACATGCTTAATATTAAACATTTTGAAGTTATTTAGACACTTCCTAGAACAGTTTGTGTAAAAATGAACATTATTATTATCCTTTTTTGTATTTTTGTGTAAAATTAAGCAAATTATGTGATTTTTTAAAATTAACTATAAAATGGATATAGTTTTAGATAACAATAGATTTTCAACATCAACTTAGGCAACCTATGATTCTAAATTTAAACTTATGTTTTAAAGTGTACATATTTTTATGGGTACGATTTATTTTCTTTCACTCTATCCTTCTTGCCTACAACTAATACTATTCAACTACAATTTTATTATTCAATCATAACAATTTTTACTTATTGGTATTTTGCATTATGCTCCACTCTGCATTCGGTGGAAACACAACGCAAAAAATAATAATATTGAAATTGATGAAAAACTTACTTTGATGGTTTCCATGCAGCCAACAATATACACTAAAAACTTTATGATTTATTTGGCTTATTTTCTAAAGAAAAAAATAGAAGCACAACAGCAACCAACTGCCGTTAGTAACACAAAAGGGTAACAGGAAAACAAAACTTGTTGCTCTGTGTTTTTTTTTTTTTTTAACTGTATAATAAGGAACGATATGGCCGTGGAAGTGATGTAGGTAATAGTGGCAAAGGTAAAACAAAAATCTCTAATCTAACATAAATAGAAGTTTTAGAGTAAAATTGCTTTATTTTGTTTGCAACTATATAGTACCGGGTATTGTTTAAGTTTTTTCAGAGAATCTTTCATTAGCTAATGTAAAATTAAGAATTTATGGTAAACTACTCGTAAGACGTCTTTCGAGTATTTTAAAGCAAAATATCAAAAAAGGTTTAAAGGGAATGCTAACACTTAAATTAGGATTGGCAAATAGGTGGTAAAGATCAATATATATCAATATTTGAGTGTAGAGATTTTATTATCTTTTTTAATACTTTTAAAAAAATTGAAGGGATTTCTCAACAAGTAGTTTTTTTATCACGGTAATGCTCAGAACATTTGTTTGCTTATATTTTGTTGAAAAGGTATACTTGAATGTTTTCTGCTCCTGAGTTCGAAAGAGAAGTCAATTTTTCAATACATTGTTAAACTTTTATGAAAAACTAAAAACACAAGCAATCCCATATGGTAACTATGTGTCGCCTAGAGTACATGTTTTTATGAAAGTGGAAATAATTTTAGACACGACTAAAAAAAACTAACATAAATAGAAGTTGCAGAGTAAAATTGCTTTATTTTATTTGCAACTAGTGCTGGGTATTGTTTTAGTATTTTTAAATAATCCTTCAGTTGCTAATGGAAAACCAAGAATTTGTGGTAAACTAAAACGTCTTCCGAGTACAAAGTAGTTTGTTTTATAACAGTGGCTTTTTAGAATAAGATGACTGTATTGATATTTTATATGCAAGAGCTCTTGCAATTGTTGCAATGAATTAAATTTTGCTCGAATATATGTACATAAAATTAATTATATTTTCGATAATTATAATTGTAATTTTCAGGCGACTACATAATGCATAAACACTAACGGCTGTTTTTATTGTTGTTAGATAGTATTACTGCTCATATATCGGGTAAATTGGTTCGCCACGCTTGCCCCACCCATTTTGTTCAAAGCACAAGTGAATACAATGCGTTTATCAGCGATCCCACATATTATATAATCTTATGTGAGGACCAATTTTGAAGCTATGCATTTGTGAATGACTTCCACCTTGGTAGAGTTTCGGAGAAAATCTAAGTTCACATCGATGTTATGGGTCACGCCACTGCGCTAAAATTGTAACACCTTACTGAGCCAATTAAAGCTCTTCCCGCGATTTGGGTTAGCGGCCTCACAACTGCTTGGCACACGTCAGCCATGGTATCAAGAATAAGCATCCGGTCAAACCTTATGGAACAATTGCTACTAACAGTTGTATCCGAGGGCAGGATTAGCGAACACAACAAGCGAGTAATGCCCGTATTAATGGTAGCATAGACTACAGGTGATGCCGGAAGTGCAACTTACCATGTACCAACCCAAGTACTCCTCCTATTAAAACTCTCGTCGAGCAATCTCGCCGCGCCTTATCATAGTGCAATCCGTCTATATATCGTACAATATTAATTTCAGTTTGTCAAATGACAACATGTTTGAAAGAAGACAATTTAGGTAAATTTTTCAGTAAAAACATTTCTGTACTTCTCCGCTTGTGTAAAAAGTTATATTGATTTCAATATAATTGAAATATCTGAAGCAGTATGTTTGCTATCTGATGCTGTTCTACAATTTTTCAAGTGCATCGTAAAATACTGTGAGTGAAAACCAGACCCAAGAGTAGTTTGTTCAATTCCGTTGTGAAAATTTCTATGTCATAAATGCATTGTGCCCTTGTCGGCTATTCACTAAAAAATTAGATACAATTAGCTCCGGTAGAGCAACGCGGCACCCAAGCTGCCAAGAAATAGCAACATAAAAATTTAAAAATTTTTAAAAAGGCTACTCAAAGTAGATCGATATTTAGCTGCTATAAGAATTAATTTAATTTTATTGACTGAATTTCACATACGTTGAAGAAACGCAACCAAATCTAAATAAATATGTAGCGAATCATTATTATTAACTACTTTAAAGATCCGAAATTATTCATAATAAATTTCCTCTAGCTGCGTCTCTCTAAAACTAATACTTTCATATTTAAACCTATGTTTTCTTCAAATATGTGCCGGTCTTCCAATTATTCGTTTTCTCCGTGGTTTCCCTTCTATGAAAGCAGATCAATATGGGAAATTAAAACTGATTTAAAATGAGAACATTTAAGGAAGAAAAGTCACGGTTATAATTGTATGACCTTCAACAAACAAGATTCTTGGAAATAAAAGTTATTTTTTTAATTATGAGCTGCTACAACCTTACGCAATGGTAAATTCTAATCTCTACTGCTAACATCTTGACCATTTGCACGAAGCAATAAAGAAAAAGCTACCACATTTAACCAACAGAAAACGCGTTGGATCCATCATTACAATCACAAATTCAAAAAAACTTCCATCATAATAGCATCTTTGACAACCCAACACAAACTTAATGCACTTGGCTGGGATATTTGTATGCAACTCCCGTATGTCTTGTACTTTGCACCATCTAACCGCTATTTCGGTGTTTGCTGAACTCCATTCACAGTAAAAATTATCAAAATCACTTGGCCAAGTGCCAAGTTTTTTTATTTTCCAACCATAATGCACAATGATAATTGTGAAACACGTCAAGTTTTTTGCCCAACTTAATTCGATAAATTCAACTATGGAGAGGTACACAATTGAGCAGCGCATTAAAATTGTTGAAGCTTTTTACGAAAATGGGCGTTGATTTCCGATCTTGGGAAAACATTGCTATTATTCGAGATAGTGTGGCTGAAGAGCCACTAACCTCGACTTGTCGTCGTGCCCAACAATTTAACATCTTACGAATATCACTGTTGCGAATTTTTAATAAAGATTTGAATTTACACGCTTACAAGGTTCAACTGACTCAAGAGCTGAAGCCTACTGAACGTTTCAAGCGTCGTCATTACGTCGAATAGTAAGTTAAACAGACAGAAGTGAATTGTGACTTTAAAGGAAAATCATCTTCAGCGACGAGACACACTTTCATCGCAGTGGATTCGTTAACAAGCAGAATTGCTGCATTTGGACAAATGATAATCCACGAGTGTTTGTTGAAAAGCCGATGCATCCACAAAAAATTACTGTTTGGTGCGGTACTTCTTCGAAAATAAGGATAGCCAAGCAGTTATACTGAATGGTGTTCGCTATCGCTAGATAATAACTGTCTTCTTTTGCTTAGAAATTGAGGATATAGACCTGGACGATATGTGGTTCTGACAGGATGGTGCCGTTTGCCACACAGCCAATGAAGCAATGTTTTCTTTGTACGAGAAATTCAACGACGGTGTTATCTCATGTCGTGGCGATGTTAATTGGCCGCCACGATGATGTGATTTAACTTTATTGAACTTTTTTTTTTGGGATATTTAAGAGGAAAAGAGTACGCCAATAATCCAAGAAAAATTCATGAGCTAAAGGGTGAGAATCATTGAAAATATGGACCGGCGGATAGAGGTATGTCACCGACGCCGTGGCGAGCATTTGGCCGAAATTTTGTTCCTTCCATAGATCCTTCTATAATAAAAAATGTTAAGATAATTCTCCAAAAATTTTTTTTAAGTTAATATTAAGTAAAAATTAGTTTTTATGTTGGTCAAACGAAATAGGTCAGAGGGCTTTTTTCTTTTAAGTCTAGGCTTCAATACAATTAAATTAGCATGGGATGATGCTTTTAAATTGATGTGACAAATATTTGTTATTCCGTCTCTTTGTTTCTATTTCCAAAAAGTTTTGCTTATGAACAAACGATAGTGAAGAACAACTGTTAAAATTTGAGAATTGTAAAAACAAGGTAATTAAGGAATAACGAAAAGATAATAAAAACTACACTCCTCTGACGTGAATGAAACTATAAAACTTTGTATTTTTTATTTAAAAGAGAGCTCGACATAAATCGAGTGAAAATAGTGCAGGCACCAGATGTAATAAGCTTCGAAAATATTTAGAGCCACAATCACGACTCCATTTTTTTAAGAGTAATGCCAATAAGCCAAAGATGGAGTGAGTGGTTTTCTGTTTTGTTAGGCTCATTTTTTTTATGGTGCAACAAAAAAGAAAAAAATACCTTGAAAGTATTACTATTCTTCTGATAGGCGCTGTAAAGTATCGGGTGATTTTTTAGAGCTTTCGGATTTGATTTAAATTAAAACACATAAAATTTAGAGAAATGTATGAAATCATTATTTCAGTTGATTGAACGATTTATATAATTAATAAGGAAATTCAATGTTTAAAGATAATTTCATGCAAAAGATGAACGCAGCTACACCTCAAATGGTTCATACGCTGGATTCAATTTTGACACGAATAAATTTTTTCATATTTATTTCCAATACGTCAACCGTTGCGCGCTTGTCTCTATATTCATGAGCCTATAAAACATAGCCCCTCAAAAAAGGCGTTAAATCTTACGTTCTAGGTGGCCTCAAATGTGCAATAAACTGTTTAGCGTGCTGTGTGTTATGTAGCACTGTCTTGTTAAAACAACAAGGAAGCTCTACCTTTCTGGACATAAGAAAATACTTGCTTGCCATTCACAATAACGTTCCTGCTTTCGTCGTTTTTGAAAACGTACAGTAAAATGATGCCACTGACCCATAACAAACACTGCATTTTTCGGGATGCATTGGCCGTTCTTGCAATGCATCTGGCCTTACACAAAATACAGAAATTTTGCTTGTTCGCGTATCCATTCAACCAGAAATAAGCTTCGTCAATGAACAGATCTTTCTGATAAAAAAGCATAAATTTTGAGCATGAATTTTAAGCAGGCACTGTGCGTTTGTATATGGTTTAATTATAGAGCAAACTGAAGATGTTTGAAAGTAGCATGTTACACGAAAACAGCTTTGCTGCCAAAAACAGTGTTGCCAAAAAGAAAGCCGTTAAAAAATCAGTCGATACAATAAGTATCTGCTTAAAATTTTCAAAACATCTCCAAAATCTTAAATAATGGGTAAAAGCCCGGTTATTCACAACTTAATGTAATTATAAGCCAATAGCTAAATGTTATCTCATTTTTTGATTTGGAAAGAAGAGAAATATGCCATTTAAAGGTTATATATTTCATTTAAGTAACTTTAAGAAATCTGTGTGCATTTTTTAACCAAAACTTTTCTTATTATTTTTTTTTCTATATTTTTAAAGTCTCGAGCTGTTTTTTCCAGGAATGTACCTGTTACCAGGAATCCGTTGAGGCAAAACTGTTGCGAAAGTATCTCAAGGAAATCGCGGCAGCCTCTAACTAGTTAGAGCAACTACATATATATGTAGCATAGTGTGGGCAATCTATCGGTTTAAATTTCAACCTGCGTTTATATTGAATCTAGCTAACACTTGAGCAATGTTGGAATTTGTTGGAAATTTATCATCATTAAAAATCATCTTTTCGGATGAAGCTCCTTTTTATCTTGGTGTGTACGTGGATAAACAAAATTGCCATATTTGGGGCTCAGAGTGATTGTTTGGTGCAACTTGTGAAGCAGAGGCATCATGATAAGCGATTTTTTTGTGCCCGCTCTTCATGATGTGGACGATGTTTAGTTTCAACAGGATGATGCAACTTGGCACACATCTAATGCTACAATCGATTTAATACATCAAACGTTTGATGGTCATTTAATTAGCCGAAATGGTGATGTTAGTTGATTTGACACCATTGGACTATATGCTGTGGGAGAGACAATTGAGCATTTCGAAATTAACAATCGTGATGCCATTGCCGAGATTCGACCTCACACAAAATTGGTTCGATCGAATGGGGTACTGTGAGGCCAGCCTCGGCAGCCATATGAAAGAAATATTTCATTTCTAATCGTAACAAATTTATTTCACAACAAAAAAATTAATTTGGCAAAGTTTCAAACTGTTTTTGTTTTATTGCATTTTTAAATTTAAACTTTTAAGTTGCCCACCATATATACTTATTGTAAAAGAAAACTGCTCTTTTATGTCTGAAGCTTTGCTACATAACATTATGCGCAAGGCGTCAACAGATAAAACATTGTACGATGTTTACTGCTGTTTAGTGGCGAAATAAAACAAAATCTGTGCTGTCCTTAACGCGTTAAATGTACGAAAACTTTTACCAGTTATGATTCTATTTTATGTCGAATGGTTAAATTGAAATCTGTTTTATTTTTCATTTTTATTATTTCTTTAAATTTGGCATTGGATAACTTTTCACTCTAAACACGAATATTGAAATAATTTTAATTATGGTTTTTAGCGCTAATAACTCTAGTGTATCCAGGTTATTCTTAAACAAATAAAGAGTATTATTTTAAAATATATTTTTCCCGTGAATAAAACTGGAGTGGAAACGAAAAATTAGAGCATTCATTTCAAGAGTATTTTGCTGATCAAAACTTTTGCTTTTTTCTTTTTTGTACAACAATAATAATGCGTATAATACGAAAAAAACTTCTTTGTAAGTTCGTTTGTTTATTTGGCTTTCAACGATGAGTAAACGACTAAACGGATTTTGATGAAATTTTGAACAGAGATACATTTGCCCAACGAAACGCTATTTTTTTCAAAATTTGGACTGGGAGAACCTAACATTGTGTCGAAACTGACAAAACTAGTGACTTTTCTTCTTCCACATAAATGTGTTTTACAAAACTACATTTTAAAACTTGCACTTTATGGTGGTAACAAAGAATATACAGAGCATTTTGGGTCCATAGTTCATCCCTAAGAAACACATGGTTACTACAGAAACTTTGGAAACTATTAAAGATAGAGTCTTCATGCTTTTCTATTATCAAGTTGCACGAGTGGGCATGGTACCTCAATACATCTCAATAAGTATATAGGCTGGATATTTCAAAGGTTGTCAAAGTGTATAAAGACAGATAGTTGGTAACAACGCAGATAGAATCGGATAAAAAGGGAATTAATATCACAGTTATAATATCCATATATCCTATATGTAAAAATGGCACCTCCCATTTATGTGAACATAAAAATTCATTTATATAAATATGCATATCTTCATTTTTATATATGATATATATTTGAATGTATGTACATATGTCTGTTCAAGGTATAGACAGCTAAACTGCTGAACCGATTGTCATGAAATTTTTCCAGTATCTCTATACATATCTGGAAGGAACTAAAGGCTATATAAATTTGAAACATTCAATCTAAGTCGAAAAAGTAAATATTAGAGTAAAAAAAGACTCATACTGTTACCATTTTTAAAGATATAGACAAATAGATTCTCTAAATTTGGTCCAAGCAGTTTTCAAGTCAATATAAAGTAAATATTGATGTTTGTATATCCTGCGAAAGGTAATACTTAGTACAAGTTTCTAAATCTAGTTAAGATAACTTCATCATCAGTCAATAACTGGGTGAGATTTTATAAGTGGGCTTGGTACCTTCCATTCATACTAAATGCAAAACTTTTTATATGTGTAGCACAATAATTAAAGCTTCGTGATATATTCACATCCACCAAAAAGCGGAAAAGTTTGGATAAGCTGCCATAGCAAAAGGCATATCTTACATATAAAAATAAATGTGTGTTTGTTTAAGGACAGTATACAGCTAAAACTCATATTCTAGACTACCTTTCTGGGAGGAACTATAGACTCAAATGTTTGGATTTGGACCGGAAGGGGATGAAATTGGAAAGAAGGTATAAAGTGTATCGAAGATAACAGTTAAGATAATAATTAAGATAGAAGTAGAATCAATTACCTCGAAAATTTTACAATGCCTCATATGTTTGGATAGAAGAGGGTGGGGAAGTGAATAAAATGGGAAAAAACGCTTATTAATTATTACTAAGATAATTTAGCTAGGTGTAGCTAAGCATGGCGGGTTTTAGCTAGTAATTTCATAAATGATATTTTCTGTAATATTTGTCATTTTCTTTTTTTATTTAATACTCACAAACCAGCATAATCAAAAGTCATTACAAAAGTACTATTAATTGATATTTATTTCGAGAAAGAGTTTCTTATTACCTGGTCGTGTTTTTCATTGCTAAACAAATAAAGTATTGTTAGCATGTTTCCATTTTTTTCGTTTTGGTAAATAGTAAAAAAAATACGATTGGAAAATTCAGAGAAATTTTGTCCTGAATTATTTATATACAAGTGCCACAGCAGTCATTGTATTAAGCAGACGTTTAGTATTTAAATTTTAATTCATGATTTCGAAAAATAAATTATGACAAGTTTTTTTCAAGAAGAAACTTTGTGTTTCAAAACAAAATTTATGTGAAAATCATTCAAAGTGCGATTTCATTAAAAACAATTAGAGTTTGAAAATTTTAAATCAATGATGATTTTTGAAAGATATATACCACAACCACACAAACAAATGTTGATTCCTTTATCAAAATTTTAAATCACATTTTAACAAAATGGCGGCTATATTTTGTTAATCACGTCACAGATTTTAAACTGTAACTTTGTAATTGACTCGATCAATCTGTACAATTTCCATCAATAACTAAGACCAACAAAAGTGAAAGTGACTGACAAGAGTGATGTTAAGTCGCTTGATTGGTGCTGCCAATTAAATTTAAATTTTATTATCTGGCATTTCAAACCAATTTAGGGTTGAAAACTGACTTAATTTTGCTTCAAGGCTATATAGAGACACGTTTAATAAACAAAGGGTTCTATACAATTAGACTTAAATTTTTAGAAGCCCAAACGTGTCAAATTTACTTGTTGACGAATGTATAAGCCCAAGTGTAAATGCAGTTTATCTAAAAAATATATATTTAAAAAAAAAAAAAAAAAAAAAAACAGCGGCATGGCATATTCCTGAATGTATTCTGGAAATTTTCGCTAAAGTGACTGATCAACTGCTCGCAATTGTACTAAAATTTCCATTCACGAACACGCGTTGGCATTTGCACAATATACACCGAGACAGTATAGAGTTTTAATTAGAATTTGTTTAGATATAAAAGTGATTTACAATATATATATATATATATATTATTCCAATAGAAGTGGGATCTCTTATATAAATACTGCAGCATGTAATATAACTTTTTCAAAATTTATCACACATTTTTTAATCTTTCACCGGATGCGCTTTTTATAGACGTGTCTCAAGCATTTCACAAAGTTTAACATGAGGGCTTAATGTACAAGTTGGAGCTAACCTTGCTCAAAAACATCTAAATCAGCGATGCTTGTTTATATTGTTCAGATTACGAAATTTTTCGGCTGTTTATTTATATTTATATATATATTTATATATATTTATATATATATTTACTCTCTTCCTGAATAGGGTTGCTAGATGAAAGAAATTATCCTATCAAAAATTTTTATAAAATGTACCAAAATCCACTGTATCGTTAATCTTTTTTACATAGCCTTTCAATTGAAATATCCTACAGTTTTTATTGATATTGCTTTTATAATTCGTGCCAAATTGTTTTTGTTTTATTTTTCTATATAAAATTTAAGAAATTGTTATAAATGCAAAATTATTCTAAATCTTGATCGTTAAATAAACTTAGAGGCCCTGTCCATCAAGCAAGGAGCATGCGAAAGTTTATTGTTGTGCAAAATGCTATAAAACATATTGTCTAGAACATCGATCTCCAAATTGCTATCAATGTGACTTTAAAAAGAAGGGAAGGCCTAATTACTTGTACAAAACAAAATGTCAACGTCATGTTAAAACTTTATTTTTTAAGAAATTTAGTAGAAATAGCTATAAGAAAATGGTGGTGTTTTAAAGTTTGTATTTTAATGACTTCTAAAAACAATTTAATGAATTTTTTTTTATTTTGCTTTCTAGTATGCCCATATATAAGTAAAAACTGTTTTTTCAATAAAAAAAACAAAAAAACATTTATTTGAAAAAGGGTATACACACAGGCGATCCTCAAGCCAATATAATGCTCTCACAAAGACGTACACGTGCAATTTGTAAAAGCACCAATAGCGATCTTTGCAACAACATATCGAAATAAGCTTGAAACGCATCCAAATTCACAAGCCCGCAACGTTCTATATGATCATGGTTACAACCAACCGTATAACATGGAATCTTTTTATTATTTGTTTATATTTAAAAATTTATCTTTTGGATTGAAGAAATACTTATTGTTAGTTCAATTACGTTGAAGATACAATGAACAAAATGTGTTTGTTAGTTAATTAGATTCAACGGGTAGCTAGACACGTATCCAGTTCACTTGTGTTCTTGTGCTGATCCCAGTTATGTGCCCAGAGAAAGGATCATGAAGTATGTAGGTTGACTTACATGTTCATTATAATGTCCGAAACGAACCAAACAGACTCATGCAGAAAGGGAGACAACCTGTCGTCATCTATGTCAACCTAGTCGTTTATGGCATGAGTGTAAATGAAAATAGTCATAAAATACAAAAATTTTTATACTAACACAGGAAATTCTAGACAGTATCCTTCTATTTTTTATCCTGACAACACCAGCAATAGCCTTTGAAATGTAGACCGAGAGTCCTCGCTTGCGCACCAGCTGGTGGGAATATTCACCAATATTCAAAGCCTATTTCGCGATCTATTTCTCTATCATGTGCCATGCTCGCAAAGTATCGCAGGATCATTAGTCTACATAACCTCCAGTTCTGAATGCCTCGCTATCTCGTTTAGAGGTATCCGGCGTTTAAATACCAACAAGTAAACACCGGTGAGCGTCCTAATCGCAGCCCGACTGTCCGTACAAATCCGGATATTTATACTACCCTGTAGAACATCATCAAGAATTTTCCTTACCCTACTTTACATATCCATTTTAATTATAATTTTTGGTTTTTAAAAATTTCTCACTTTTGGCCCTCTAATTGTTAGTCATAAAATGACTCTAAAGGGCTTGTTTTGGAAATACATACCACTCTGATCAAAAAGTACCCGGAATAACCCTCGTATGGCGGTCCCATTCTTCCGATGTTATTTTTTTTATTTTATTTTATTTTTTTTTTTTTTTTGTCAAGTTGGTACATCTGTTGTTGATAAAAATCTTAGCATCAAAGCCTGACATTTGCAAAAGCTACCTCGCCAGGAGTTTATCTATCTCGATTTTTTACAATTTTAGAAATGGATTTAAACTTGCAACAACGAACTTGTATTAAATTTTGTGTAAAAAACGGATTTAATGGTGCGCGAAAGTTGGAAATGTTAGAAGAGTGTTTCGATAACGATTCTCTAAAGAAAACGGTCGTTTACCAGTGGCATGAGCGGTTCAAAAGTAGTCGTAAGTCAATCGAAGATGATGAACGCAGTGGCAGTCCATCGACATCGAAAACCGTCAAAAAAATTGAATAAGTAACAGAAATATTGCTCAGAAAAGAGACCGTGTTGAGGTATCCAATCCCACATTCATCAAAAGGAGCATTCCTGGAGACAAAGCGTAGGTTTATGAGTACGACACCTAACCCAGACATCAGGCAAGTAGAGGATGTTCACCAAATTAGCCGAAACCAAAAAAACCACGTCGTTTTCAGTCAAAATAGAAGGTCAGACACTAAAAAAAAAGTATTATTTGGACGTTATGAGACATTTGCGTGAAGCAATTCGACAAAAGAGTCCAGTATTGTGGGCAGAAAACCCGTAGCTTTTCTACCATGATAACGCATGTCGCACAGTGCCATCATCGAAATTTTTTAAGTAAAATGCAACAAACACTTTCCAACAACCACCGAATTTCATCTGATTTGGCTCCCTGTGACTTCTTTCTGTTCAACCGAGCTAAAAAACCATTAGAGGAAACGAGTTTCAGCAGCCGAGAGGAAGCTCTGAGGGACATACTGAAAATCGTATATAAGAAATGCTTCGAGTATTGGGATCAATCGCTGGCATAAGTGTGTTGCAGTCGATGGGGATTATTTTAAAGTGTACAATATAGATTTAGACGGATTAACTTTTATTTTTAATTTTCTGAATAAATTCAGGGAACCTATTGGTATACCTTTTTCTTCTCCAACTTTCCATGTGATAATTTTTACCCATTGGACTTTAATTGCATTTTGCTCTCTTACCATAAATATGATTTTAGCCTAACTTTTAAATACATAATTTATATTTTAAGCTAAACGTATGTTTAATATGTAGTTCGAATCCGCTTAAAGAAGATCATACACTTTGCGTAATTTTTCAAAAGCTTTACAAATTATTTCTTCTTATTGAATACTGAATTTTGAAAGGATTTCTAAAGACATACTTATATATCTTTTGAATTTTTGCAAAAAAATTAGTGGAAGAGAATGGATCAAATTTAAAAATTCCATTAGTGGATCTTATTAAAAATAATATCTTCTTACTTTATTTCTTTGTGTGTTATGCCTTAAAGAAAATTCTTAAGTGTTGAATGAACGCAACGAACGACTAAACTTAATATGAAAATTATGTCGATATTGCTGCTATATTTGTGTTCTACCGCATTTGTGGTTTAAAATATTAAAACACACGTACAATGTTTATTTTACAGTTTTTGTAGAGTCAGTTTTTGTTTTCGTATTTTTAGATAAAATATTTCTCTCTTTTTTTGTGGAAAAAGTTTGGGAAAAAATAAATAAATATATATATATGTGTATATATATATATATATATATATATATATATATATATATATATATATATATATATATATATGTGTATATATACTATACAAAAATGGAAAATAAGTTTTATTAGCAGGCGACAAAAGCATTAGTACTCCAAATATATATAAATGTGTTCAGTCACTATAGTTTGTTTAGCTTTTAGTTTATTTTTTTAAGGCCAGCCCAACTTTGTTTGTCGTAGGAAACTCAACAAAAAATGTTTTAAAATATGCAAAAGTAGTTCTGATTTTTTATTCACCAAGTTCTTTTCTAGCAAATAAAGTATAAACGAAATTTGTAATTCATATAAAATAAATTGGGAAAAAACAGAATGAAAACTTATTAAAAACAAGTATTAAAAAGTATTTAATTTGAAAATGAATAATTATAAATGCATGTCGAAAGCAAACACCTATAAAATCCACAAAAAGTATTGCTTTTGTTTCGGAACTGTTTTGCTTACAGCATTAAAACATTTAATTTCTGAATATCATGTGCGTCGTTCAATCTTTTAAACTGGCTACCTTCTGATGATATTCAGGTAAAGAGAATAGTAGCACTAAGATTGGGAGCTATCAACTCACGATGGTTATGCAGAAAAGGTCATGCTAGGATTTGAAACCTTGTCAGCTGTGTAAACAGGGTTGGCAAAAACCCATATTAAAAAAAAATCCAGCCCACCGGAATTTATTGGGTGTTTTGATGGGTTTTTTGGGTTTTATTAGACTGCTTCCAAATTTCGTTCAAGTCGTCAATGTTTTTTGTTTGTTTATACTATCACGTTGTTTTATTATTTATAGTGAAACTTTGCACTCTTGGTGAAATTAAGGCAGCATTGCGTTGAACTATTAAAGCTTGGTGAGCGAAGCAGAAAGCAATTACTTCATTTGGATCATGCATTATGTGAAAAACGACCGGAATATAAAGACAGACATGATAAATTTACTCTTTTGCGTGACAACACCCGACCACATGTCGCAAAAGTTTTAAAGCAATTATTAGAAACGATCAAATTTTGCACACCTCTTACACGGGCTTTCTTTACATGGCATATTCATCCCATTTATAGGCATTTCGATTTACGGCCTACATTTTCAGAAACTACCTGGGCCGTATAAAGAGATATGAGTTTATCTTTTAACATGTCATCGAATCACTTCATTTGAAGAAATACAAAATCGGCTTCAAAGCAAGAGCGCCTTAAAGCACGAGAAGTTTTTCTGAGACTAGATTTGGAAATTGGCTCAGAGATGGGGAAAAGATATAAGCAGTGATTTGATCAATTTGTTATTTCATTATATTTTTGAGTTCAAAAACGGAACAAAAAAATTTGTAGTTCCAATACGTAAATTTCACTTATTTTTTTGTAAATAAGCTACGAAAACCTTTAAATAAAAGAAACCTACCCTAGTTTTTTTTAATATAATGAGTTTAACAATAATGCACTTCATACCTTGTAATAATACAATGCAGAAAAGAAAAATGTCTATATATTCCGTTCATTCAAATATAAAACCATTTATGCTATATCAACGGGGCTTTATGTTAGTTTGTTACCTGACTAAGAAAATCAAAATTACATATGTACCTTGTTACGCGTCGGATACAAGTGTTATGCCAAACGCCATATATGCTACAAGGTACCATATATGTTATGCGTCGGCAGTGATAAATATAACAAGAGGTTCAAATAGCCTACTTAAAATTCAACTGGTTAAGAGGCATGACTACATATAGTTGCCCGCTAGCTCTAAACTACGCATCGTTGGTCCTCAACCCGATTTGACGCGTAAGCATATAACACACTCTACATGCCACCAGAGTGTGAAAAAAAAAAATAAAACACGAAAATAAAAACCGAAAATATAATAAAAAAAAAAAACTGAAATTTAGATAATTAATACTATGGCGTGATGTTATGCCATGTAGGGTACATTTCTCCCACCCATTTGTATTAGAAACGCCTATGACAGTTTAAATACCCGTAATCTACAAACTGTCCCTTTAAATATACACTGACTGTCTATTTATGTAGGCACATCATGGTCGTGGTTATCCTTCCCCATTAATGGAAAAAATTTACAAAATCATATTTACAATAATAAACATTTAAAGAAATTTATTGGAATATTTAAAAGGAATAAGGTTAACATTATTGATTGATTTCTTATTAAAAGAGAAGAAAAAAAAAACAAAATATAATTACATTATAAAAAAAGAGAAAGATTGTAATGAATTCGGACAAAGGAACAGAATGGAATCGGACCGACAATCAATATAATAAATATCAAAGCAAACGTAATTGAAATTTAAAAGAGAATCATCACTTACAGATCTTGTTGTTGGTTTTACTTATTTATCCACACCAATTGAGATGATGGGCCCAGCAGTCAATGTGTGTTGTTGTTGTTCTTTAAATTTTGGTTTGCTATTTTGGGGATGATTATTATTAAATTTCACTTACATTTTAATGAGAGAGAGTTAGTATAATAAATTAATAAAAAAAAAAAATAACTTACACTAAAAAAAAATGTTAGTAAAACTAATAAGGTGAATTCGTTTCAATTCATGTTTTAAATAAAAAAAAGGAATATTCAAAGAAATAGGAATTCAAAAGTTGAAAATAAAATAATTATAATATTAATAATTCATATTTAGGTAATTCTAGTTTGATTAATAACTTTAATTAGAGTATAATAATAGAAATAAGTTTATTAATTTAGGGTAAGTATTAAATATTCATTTTTGATGTTTAAATATTTTAATAGATTTTTGGCATTAGAAAAATTTTGGATATAAAGTTTTAAATAGATTTAAGTAATTTTTTTTGGATTTTAATTTTAGATATTAGGCAATTCCTAAGTTAAGTTAGATTTTATAAATATATTGATAAGTAAGATAGTTAGTTAATTTTGTTTACGTAACTCATGATTATATATTAAATATAAGACTTAGCCTTATGAAAAAATACTGGTTTTAGAAAATTTTCGTCACATCCGGGTAGTTTTATAGTTTAAGTCATCCAATCTTTAAATATTAGTCCATTAGATTTGGCCCTATTAGGTTAAATGTATTTCAATATTAGTATAAAGGTTTAGTGAACGGTCTAAGGTCAAATATCGTATGCTTCGTTGTGCCAAGCCGACTAATTTCTCGTGGCTCAAATAACGGACCTCGGCCATAGCACGCGTGGACGTTTGTGACCGATTTGCGGTTTCCAATTAAAAGCCAATACTGCTTCCTTGTAGAAATAGGAAGCACATTATTAGACCCAGGAAAATTAATAATTTGTGTTTTGTGTCTTACCTTGCTTCCGTGAACAACAATGAACAATTAACAGATAAATAACACAATCCTTTTATAATAAGGATTTTCCTTTTTATTTTATTTCTTGTTCTAGACACATTAAAATATGCAAAATTTAACAAAAAGATCAGAATTATATATATTATAAGCTTGCACTTTGATGTTAATAAATTTTATATCACACTTTTATATCGATCTTGACTTAATGACACTTTCTCTTAGAATGATTGACGACAGGAATGAGTTTTTGCTTTAATAATGACATTAAGTGCGTAGTAATAATTAATTTCCAAAGGTCAATCGAATGATAATGGAAGTCCTATTAAAATATCAGTTAAAGAGAGACAAAAAATATTCTCACTCTAATTGTAGTAACAAATTTTCACTCAGAGAATGACATACCATTCTCTGAGTGAAAATTTGTTACTACAATTACTCAAAAATAGGTATGAATAGCGGATTAAAAAAAAAACTCTAGCATGCCATATAAAATAGAGCCATATCCCAGTTGACAGAAATGTACTGAAATCAGTATCATGATATATAATTCAAACAATACAATCAAATATTGAATATGAAATGCAAAAATCGCAACAACCTATGTATGTCTGTATGTATAAGCTACATATAAAGGATTGGTCGTTTAATTAGCCGAAATGGTAGTGTCAGTTGGCCACCAAGAAGTTGCGATTTATAGTTAAAGATAAATGTTATGCGGACAAACCAAAGTCAATTGAGAATTTGGAGGCCAACGTTCGTGATTCCATTGCCGAGATACGATCCCATACACTCGAAAAAGTTCTCACACGCGGCAGCCATATGAATGATTTAATATTTCATTTCTAATCGGAATAATTTAAATTACAACAAAAAATAAATTTGGCAAAATTTCAATCCACTTTTGTTTTATTGCACTTTTGAATTTAAACTTTTAAATTGCCCACCATATACATATTAATGGTTTTTAAAATGTCTAATAATATTTTTTAACGATAGATGCGGTGGTAAAGTCAATATAGTAAAAAGTTGTTGCCTTGGGAGCGCATAGGTGGGACACTGTTAAAGTAGATATATAATGTTTAGATTGGAAGTGTTATTGCAGTGACAAATTGTGGTTTGCTTTTTTAATATGTGGTTATGTGTTACTTTAATGTGTCCTAAGCTAAGTTTTAATAAACTATTTTCTGAATGCTAATTAGTGTTTTTACAGGAAGGATCTACGTATATTACCTCTTACAAAACCCTATAATTATTGCCGAGTCATCTTACTTCACGAAATGAACCGGTTTCTGGTCATCAATATCGCGAATATTTCTAAGTATTTTCTTTACAGGAGTCGTTAAACTTATGTGCCCGGCTGATAAAATAACAAATCTTTAGCATTAGAGTTCAATATAAGCTATGTCGTTATTTGAATAACACTTAAGGGTGGTCCAACAAAAACGCACGATGTTGATTTTAAATAAAATAAAAAGTTATTACAGAATATGATAGAAGTATCTATGACAATTATGAGTGAAACAAAGTATTGGCCAAATGCTCACCAAGTCTTTGGTGGCATACCCCTAATTTGAATGAGTACGTTATATAATTGAAGTTTAATGTGGTTAATGTGCCAAGTTTTCCCATTCTTTTCTCGGATTTTTGACGTACACTTTTTCTTTCAAATATCCTTAAAGAAAGAAGTCCAACGACATGATCTTGGCGGTCAATTAGCATCGCCACGACATTAGATAACACCATTGAGTTTATGAATCAAAAGAGCCATTGTTTCGTTGGCTGTGTAGCAAGGGGTACCATACAGTTGGAACCACATATTGCTCAGGTCCATGCTCTCAATTTCTGGCCACAAGAAGTCCGTTGTTATATCGCGATAGCGACCATCGTTTACGGTAACTGCTTGGCCGACCTCATTTTTGAATAAGTACGGCCCGATGACACCGCCAGCCCATAAACCGCACCTAACAGTCACTCTTTGTAAATACATCAGCTTTTTGACAATCACTTGTGTATTCTCATTTTCCCAAGTGTGGCAAGTCTGCTTGATAACGAATCCACTGAGATGAAAGTGTGCCTCGTCGCTGAAGATGATTTTCTTCGTAAAGTCACCATTCACTTCTGTCTGTTCGACTAAGCATTCGACGTATTAACGACGCCTAAAATGGTCAATAGGCTTCAGCTCTTGATTTAATTTAGCCTTGTTAAATTTCAATATTTATTAAAAATACGCATAAATGATGTTCGTGAGATGTTCAATTGTTGAGCACGAAACGAGTCGATATGGACGACTTTTCTGTCACACTATCGCGGACAACAGCAATGTTTTCCGCTGAACAGATGGGCGAGCATGCACAGGTGTTTCCACATTTGCTATAGCTACGGTTTGTTGAAATTTACGCACAATTCTCCTGATTGTGAACACATTTGGTCGATTATGCTGACCAAAATAATTACGAAGTGCATAAAAAGCATTTTGATTTGAACGCCCCTTTGAGAAAAAGCTTCAACAATTTTAACGCTCTGCTCAATTGTGTACCTCACCATGTTTTAATTTGACAAACACTGAAACAAAGAAAAGTCAAATTAGGTTGGGCAAAAAACTTGACGTTAAGGTGTAACTCACAATTAACATCTTGCATTACGGTTGGACCACCCTTTAAAAGATCTTCCACAACCGGTCAAAAATCGATGCGCAATATAGCACCTAGTCCATATGATTTTTTATTGAGAATCCTTTTTTTTCATTAAGTTTTTTTTTTAGTTATAGTTTATTTAAAATAAAGTATCAACGCTTTTGTAAACCTACGCTTTATATAACACACTGAAAAGTCCAGTGCCTAACACATATATGACGCTAATTTTATTGCATTCACCTCTTTTTCAGCACCAATGATGCAGAACGCAATGGATATCTAAATGAGGCGGTAACACCAGAATACATCAAAAAATCCACAAACTCGTTTTGAATGGTCAAAAAGTAAAGTTGCGTGAGTTAACTGACATCGTATAGATATCAAAAGTACGTTTTGGTTTTATATTGCATGAGGATTTTATTATGAGAAATTTTTGTTCATAGCAGGTGCCGTGATTTCTCACTATTGGCCAAAAACAATAACGTGTTGACGATTCTGAAGCAATGGCAAAACTACATGAATTTAACTTTGAATTACTCCTACATTTATCGTATTCGCCAGATTTGGCTAACAACAACTACTGACTGTCCGCAGACCTCAAAAAAATGCACGCCGGTAAGAAATCTCGTATGAATGAAAAAGTTGTAGCCGAAACTGAAGCTTTACGTTAATGAATTAAGCTAATTTTGAGAAAAAAGTTTGGTCTCTGTTAAGCCCGAAACTTTTTAGCCCATGTGTTATTCCTTAAATTACTTTTAATTTTGTTTGAATAACTTTCTAACCACATGCTTTAATTTTATTTTTAACTTTATTTTATTTCTTTTTTTAGTATATTTTTCTTTTCCTTTCAATAGCATTTTTTCGTACATTACATTATTTTATTTTATTTCTTTTTAAGGATTTTCACAAGAATTTTCCCAAATATTTGCATTCTTCTCATAGGCAATTGTTTGTTGTTATGTTATGGTTTAAATGTTTTTCCTTGATATTGAGATTTTGTTTAGGGGGCAAACAAATATTTTATTTTTGGTTGACCACAATTAAAAAAAATAAAATAAAAATACAAAAATAAAAATTTCTTCAATTTGTGTTTTGTTCTCCCTCCGCCTTTTATGGTGTTCAATTTCATTTCATGATTTTTCAAAAGAAAATATATTAACAAATTTGCTTAAGGCTTTAATTTGTTTAGATTTAAAATATAAATCAAAAATTTCTTTTCCAAATATTTAATTTAATAATTTAAGAATAAATATTTTCTTTTTTTTAGTTTTATATAAGCCTTTTTAAACTTATTTTAATGACATAATCTAGTTGAGTGCAAAACCAGTACCAGATTTTAGAAATAACTTTATATTTTCTTAAATTTTTTTTAACTCTATAAAATAATTTTTTAAATAATACTTGTTTTTGTTAAAGCCATTAAGCCAGTATTTGTCTCAATAGCAATTTAATTTGGTCTTAATAAATTTTGTCAATTTTGAGTAAGCCTAGTCATTTAGTCAATAAAAGATTATCTTGTAAGTTTTTAAAATATCTAAAATATCTTTTTTAATTGACTTTTATTTCAATTTTGGATGATTTTGTTAATGAATTTGAATTTGGTTTTTAAATAACTATTGATTGAAATATTGTTTTGTATATAATTACATATGAAAGAGTAGTAATAAAATTCTTATTTAAACAGCTTAAAGTTATTTATAGAAGAATATGATAAATTTTTAAAAATCAGATAAATGAATAAATTTACAAGATTGTACATCTTAATGCACGGTCTTCTTTCCCTGAGAGAAATATGATACTATACATAGACAGTGAAACATGTATGACTTTTGTAGAAGATGTGTCACCGAGTGGCTGTCAAATCCTGACTTTTGCTCAAAATTCAAAAATAATCAGTAAGAGATAATAGTTAATATGAGCAGCCTCGTCCAGAAATTACCGTAGAAAGTGTATCATAGAAAACTGTATACAAACTGAGCACATAAGTAAATATTATTTATTGCTAGCTGAAACCCGGCGTGCTCCGCTACTCCCATCTTAATTATTAACTATCACAAGTACAAAAATTTAATATAGTCTATAGTTCGTACCAGAAAATCACTGTAAAAAATTGCAAGATAATTGGCTCTGCTTTTTAGCTGTATTCAGAATTCAAAGAATATGCACCCAAACATACAAACTCACATTAATTTTTAGGTACATTTTTATGTACATACCGGATGTGCTTTGTGAATTACCCTCTTATTCAATCTCTCCCGATATTGGCTAATGTGAATAGATAACGAAGCTTTCACTGTTAAGATAGAATTAGCCGAACGTAAATGTAGAAGCCATAAGTGTAGTTGTGTTAGCTTATCGCTTTTGTTATATGAAAAGCTATGAAAGTGCTTACTTGACCGTAATGTGATGTAAGAGTAACGTCCCAATTTGTTGAAAATAGAAATTGACGGCAACGTTACATGACATTTGTCAAGCATATTGAATGTTTTTACTCTTTTTTTGGTACTTAAATTTTTTGGTAAGTACATAATATATTAAATATGTTTATTTTTTCAAATTAGTTTTTTTGTAAAATGTAATAAGAGCATTTGTCAATTGTATGTATTTCTTTGTAGCAAAAGTTATAGGTTAGAATGAATTATATTATGCATGTATATAGTACGTTTATGCTAAGGATTGCAAAATAATTGTACGTAATAATATAAGTAACAATACACATAATATATAATATAAATAACAATAAAAAAACTATAAAGGTTTTTGTAGGTATAATACATTGTATATATCCAGTAATGTACACATATTGAAAACCAGAATTATAACCTAATTTCTTATAAAAGTTATTCTGTTATTTCGGTTTTCCGACCTTTGTTAAATATTAAAGCCTAAGATATTTTTAAATAAAAATTTTTTTACTATTTTATCGATACTCCGCCTCTTTTTTATGTAGCTTCGGCATAAAATATATAATTAACTATCTGACCCGGCAAACGTTGTTCTGCCTTCAAGGTGGTTGAAGAGTAATCGTTGTTTTGCTATTAACTTTTTTGTTTTGAAATCTCTAAACTTTTCAAGTGACAATAAAAAATCATAATATGAAAAATGGTGGGCATTTTGTTGACATTTGTATGGGAGTATATAGGAAAATCTAAATGCCATATCCCATAAACCACATAGCGGATTTCGTGCAAACTTCACGCAAAGCATCTACAGACCCTCCCTTGAAAATTTAGTTGAAACGAGTCGACTCGTTTCCGCAGTTAGTGGTGAAATCACAGTGTACACTTATTTTTTTATATATAGATTATATATATTTGTAATAATTTACATATATTGTTATTCAAAAAACCTTAAACTTCAGAAATTATTAAAATTGAAATATGAAGGTTTAAAGTTTAATATCATCGTACCATTTCAATAATTTCCGTACCCTTTTCACATAATTTAAAATTACGTGCACATATTTAAGTGCCATCAATGTGTTGCACAGCTGTAATTATTTTTTTATATTTATGTATACTTAAATATTTTTTTTTCTTCTTTATGTCAAAAACACATGACACGCTCTTAAGCATTCTATAAATGGCAAAATGTTTACATTTACGTTATATTTACATTCACGATACATTTACGATTTCTACGATCGGCTAATGAGGTCTTTTCTACATATTTAGTATGTATGGAAGAGAGGAGGCGACCTACTTATCCAATATCGCCCATTTATTGACTGACGATGTGTATTGTCCACCCATTTGTAAAAACCAAATTTATAAAATTCTACTATTACCGTTCCCAAAATCCAATTTTGCTCATTTTTTGACTGATAATTTGCATTGACCACAAAGTCATTTAGAACAAAATCAAAACCTTTCAATTTAACCATCCTCAAGATATACAAAAATTAATATTTACTATATGTGGGAGATATTATACCCACTTACCCAATTTCGCCCACTTTTTTACTAATAGTTTGTATAATAAAAGAATTTATATGCGGGAGGTGCAACGCGTACTTACACGGTTTCACCTACTTTTTTCTGATGATTTGTATAGCCAACAAAGCTATTTTGACTTAATTTAAGGTGTTACCTTTTAAAAGATATAGACAAATAAATATTTATTTTGTATGAACGGTGCCATGTCCAGTTGAAATTTTTGAAATATTTATAGTCTATATTTATTTCCGTGTATACAGATTTTATCCTAGTTTATCCATTTAGCAATCTATAGACTACAGACAAACAATCATACAAACCTACCTACACACAAACACACATTTATATTTATATATCGGGTGATTTTTTAGGACCTTGCCTTTTGGCAACGCTGTTTTTGGCAGCTCAGCTGTTTTTGTGTAACATGTAACTTTCAAACATATTCAATTTGGTCTATAGTTTAACCATTCAATCAACAAGGCTTGCAGATTACAGAATTTTATAATAAAAATTCATTCACGTTTTTATCGGAAAATTGTTTGCAGCGACGATGCTCAATTTCGGTTGAATGGATACATGAACAAGCAAAATGTTTGGTGTGAATTATGGGCCAGTAGCTTCATTGGACCATACTTGTACAAAGACGACGAAGGCAGGAATGTTACTGTGAATAGAGAGCTCTAGCGTGCGATGATTATAAATTATGTTTGCCCAAAATGGAAGATCTGGACTTGGCGGACATATGGTTTCAAAAAGACAGTGCCACGAGCCACATAGCACGCGAAAAATAGGCCCACTTGAGAGGCAAGTTCGGGGAAAAGTATATTTCACGTTTGTGGCGGGTCAATTGGCCGCCTAAATTGTACGATTTAACGTTTTAGACTATTTTTTGTAGGGCTATTTTAAGACCTATGGCTATAGGGACAAGCGAAAAGCGCTCGACGTACGGATGCTGCTATCATATCAAAACAACGAAACTTTATACAAATTTTTATTTAAAATTTAAAGGTTTGCAGTGTTAATAGCGTTAATTTACATAATTCTTATTTTCGTGACGGTGTTTTTTGCAAACCTGCTCTATATGCCTCTGACTATATAAAATCCAGCTTCCCATGCATGACGCAGTGTCTGTGAGCTAGAAGACAATTATCATCGGTTTAGATGGCCTTTCAGTTTTGTGATTATATATTTTGTTGAGGGTACAAAAGAACAGTGTAGAATAATAGGAAAAGAACACATTCTTGCATTAAAGCAGCCTTAAGAATTGGTGGACTGTCGCTGCCATCATGTAAAATACGACAGCTTGCCTTTATGTACAGTGCCTTAATTATGTCCATAATTTTCCCAAAAGTAACTCTGAAAGCCAATACGTTCCAAAGTTTAAAATAGATAAGTGTAAAAGGGTTTCAAAAGCCTTTTCGAAATCAATCAAACAAAGGTGAAGTCTACTCAACAGACTGCTCAATAACGATTCGGAGGCTATTTATGTAATCCGAATATGACTACGGACGAATCTCAGCTTGCTTATTACGTTGCATATGATTAAAACTTAAAAAAACATTTTAAGACTTTGAAAAGACAATGTGGTTGCAGTAAAGTTAATATTTTATGTAAGAATATAAAACTCTTAAATTTCGGGAGATTAAGCCTCGTCCAATTAATCTGATATGAGAACCGGAAAATTGGCCCACGTGGCGCTATGTCATATATACATATAACTGGCTTTACTACTGTAAACTACCGTAAGTTTGTTAAAATGACTGTTAAAGAAATTTGCATGCAGATAAGAGTATGTCTTAGCTAGTAGAGTACGTTTTTCCAGAGGAAATGAGTGTTTAACCGTTCAAAGGTTTTAAAACCTTCCAAGTACTCGACCAGCTATTGTTGATATACGATTAGACCATTCAAGCCTGTTGTTGAAAACAGCCCTTAAGTTTTTGCAATGGCCAATCAACTCAATTATATTATCATCAATCTTTATCCGGATATCAATAAAAATGCACAGTCTATTGTTCATAGCCCACTTATTAATCCTAAACAGATTGCTCTTCAAATAATCCTCACAGAGGTGGACAATTGCATCAGCGTACATTTGTGCACCGCAGCATTCTATCACATCAAGTAAAACGTTGATGTACAGACAGAATAATAGAGGCCCGATAATTGAACTCTGCGGTACATTTTTGTTCACACCTTGGGTTGCCGAATATTTGCCATTCAATTCATCGGTCTGAAGCAGCCAAGTCAGATAGTCTTGCAAAAGTTTACAGGTCTTTGGCGAAAATTGAAAAAGTTTACCCAGATTTTTTACAAAAATTCCATGATTAATAGTATCAAATCTTTGCTATGATTCAATAGATCTAGAAAAGATACCATACCCTTTTAAAGATCACCCCTAAAATTTTTTTTCTTAAGAGCCGTGATGCAGCTTCTCCTCTTTACAAAGCCGGATTGCCTGTCAGGTAGAAGATTTGATTACCTGAGGTTATCGTTAATTTGCTTCACAACTTCAGATAAAAAGGAAGAAATACAATGGGAATGGGAATCACACAGTTCGACAGTTTCCATCCATCAGCAAAAACAGATTTAGTAAGTATTGCATTAAATAAATAAGTGATCAAAAAGTTTTCGGAAGAATTCCCGTGTGGAGGTGACAGCCGGTGACAGCTTTATCAGAAGGGGTAGCCCAATTTCATTTGCTGTCTTTTCAAGTAAATTAATCCTTTCACTAAAAAAATTTCAAGATTTTGAAGATTAAGTTAAGAATTCGTGCAATAAATTTGTCGTTTTATTTTTTAAATAATTTTAAATGTTTGCTAAAAATATTCTCTCAGCTATACTTAGCTCCATTCTATGTTCCTACAAATATATTAAAATCAATTACCATTTTTTCCTTTCAATATTCTTTATTTGGCTTATACTTTCAATTCAATTAGTAACTCAATAACGTTCATTCCTTCCGATAGAGTTATCTCTTAAGAAATTCTTTACAGCTGTGCAAATAACAGCAATTTACATATTGACATGACATATATTCTTTTCGTCTCCTTTACAATTCAGTTCAATTTAATTTTAATTGATATATTAAAATTGTATTCGAAAACAGTAAAGTATACATGCGTTTAAGTCAACCAGAATCTTTAACGACTTTCTGATGATGTTTTTATTTTATTTTTATTTTCATTTGTTAAGAACACAATAATATCCTGTTTTAAATTGAAAAGGCGGAGAAGAGAAGTGAATTAAATAAAATGTTCATTCAGCGTTCAGCCCGCTTGTATTATGCATTTTTAATGCTGTTATGCCAGTAAACAATGATGCAAATGGCAGTTTAATACTTAAAACAACGCCACAAATGCTTTTTTCGTCCCTTTCCTACTCCGAGGTAAAACTCAATCATCTATATGCAGATAAAGTTTGTCTTCGTTACGCAAACTACCGGTAGCTGAGGATAAAGTTTTATGCGCAGCAAATGTTTAACTCAATTTTTTTCTTGTTTTTCGCGAGTTTTTTTTATTGATCGCCACAATTAAATGTGAGCTAATTAAGACGGAACAATTAAGGCAAATATTGTTAAAGTGAATAAGAAAATATATATCAAAATTCTAAAAAAATATAATAATAATTTTTGTTCGAACCAAGTTCGATTCTCAAATGAACAGAAAATTTTTTTATCCAATGATTTTATATTTAGAGAACTGACAACCGTGAAGGAATATGCAACAACAACACCAGCAGAACTGAACATGTTTTCGACCACAACCACGGAAGTCATCATCAGAGTTCTATGTGTTCTGCATATTCATTTTTCGAAGCAAATTAGTAAATAAAATAAAAATTAAAAAAAAATAATAATTTGTGTGTGGGAAAGAGACAGAGTTAGTAGTGTTTGGGTACATATGATTTTAATTCATTTATATAAAAATCGATAGCAAATGTCGATTACAGAAACCAGTTGGTTTACTTTATCAGAACACAGTTCACTGTTGTATGTTTAGAACATTAAATAATATGACATGGGTGGTTGGCTCAGTTTGGCTCCCAAACTTGGTGATAAAACTAGAACTTAGTGCCGTTTTGATACCACAAAACTTGCCGCAACTCACGATGTCGACTGATGCGTATTACATTGGACTTTGTTTAAAAACCTCAAAATTCAATTCGATGCGTTTACAAAGCCGCTGAGCCCAAGAATTTAAACTTATTCCTAGCTAACGCTAAACAATTGAATAATAGATGCGCCACCAATGCCTCGCTGCTGTCTTCCCCACAGTTCCTACAGGCATGTTGTTCGTGCTTATGCCAATATAGTGTGCGTGTTTACCCAGAGACCTGTGCACAGTGTAAACCTTCTGTGCAAATTTGAGTTGTATTAAATTTTACTATTGTCATTTAATATGTTAATCAAGTTTTAAATCCTTCTGTGTCTGACAAGGTAGCCTGGTACCTATTGCTTTTTGTAATTAAATTTTTTTGTAGAAGTTGATAAACATTGCACTTGAAACTTTTTGTGCGCTCTTATTTTTTTTATATTTTATTAGATTTCACAGATTTAATAATAACTAATACATTAAGATAAACGTAGCATGTCGACTTTCTTCCAACACACTTAACTATCAGACAAGGTATCCTGGTACCATGATGCATTTTTTGAAAAAATGTCATTGTCACATTTTGTGTCTCTGTTTTATGATAAATTATTTTGCAAAAGGTAACGAAAATGTATTTACACACACGAATCAAAAATTGGCATGGAGAAGAATTGCTATAACCTTGTTAAATATCTTATTTTACACTGGTTTCAGTTCAAGTGCAAGTTTTAGCGATCAGCTTACACTCTCAATAAATTATTGAGAGCTAGGATCTTATCTACGGCGGTCTGTGAAAGTGAATTATGCATTGTGTTTATGTATGCAATTAATGTAAGTGCTACTCATCTACAGCAATAAAAAATAAGAATAGTGGTCTTGCGCCCAGTGTTGCCACCACCAGCATTCTGAATTACACACAACCGGCATCAAAATTACATACATGAAGAAAAATTGAAAACAGTATTTTGTTTTTACGAATATTATATGCATAAAGTAACGCCAATCCGACAAGAGCTTTGTTTTTAAAAAGGTTCACTTAAAAACAAAAAGGATTTTTCGGGGTCTTAATACATACATCAAATATGAGCCTAAATAAATAATAAGAAATCCATCATTTTATCCATAATAACTGTAAATTTCGTCAGAAACACTAAAATATTAATCAACGCATAATCGATCAGAGCATCGTATGAACACTTGGAATGCAAAAATTGAAGAATTAGTGATAGTTTACATATCCTTTGTAATCCAGAACAGGCGCTTACTGAGCCTACGATTTAATTTTATCAAATTTTAGCATTCTTCTAGCTTAATGGATTTCTATGCATTTCCATAATGCTGCCTTAAGCTGGACTAGGGTGTTTAACTTTTACTGATAAATTATTCTAACAATTCCTTTTAAAGAAGATCAGTTACGTTAGGTTCTAAACTCTGGACAAGATCAAGCAATTCTTGGCATTACCCGATGTATGATTGGGATTCTTGTCATGGTAGAATGGGATATTGCTTGAAATACTCTTTTTCTCTGTACTTTGCCTCTTATTTTCTTTTCGAATATTGAACTAAACAAATTCGCCCACTTTAACATAATAAAATTGCGAATTGTCGTAACCAGCCATTTAAGACTGTATCCCAAACCTTCCTCCATGCTTAACAGTAGCTTATGTATTTCTTTGATTTAGTTTGACTTATTCGCAAATCAGGAAATTTCATATGACAAGACTTCAAAATATAGCTATTAAAGGAAATGGTAAAATAAATATTAAGATTGAACACATATTACACACAAAGCTTATAAAACACAGGCTACACACAATTAAAAATTACACACAATATGTGTAATTACACACAAAGTCGCAACACTGCCAGCGCCTCCATTTTTATTTGCCCAATATCTCCTATATTTTCTCGACATCTCTATATTATTTCTAACTTAGCCAACAAAGATTTTTTTTACATAAGTGTAGAAGGCACAGTAGATATCATTATTGCGGCTTTTTTTTCTTTTTGACACACATGAATATAAAGTCGCCTCTTGCCTAAATTTGAAATTTTTAGCAAGTTATTGCTTGAAATATACGGTTGTATATTCTAACTGTTCCACGAGCGTAAGATGCCACAAACTTATTTTTTTTTTTCTTCAATTCAAACTATGTACAAAAAATTATTAGAAACTAAGAAGATACAAAACCGTTCTTTCTCCCATATTTATCTGACGTTCGATTTTTATTGGACTTCCAGTATACAACTGGCCATGCAAATGGTGGAAGTTGAAAGAATTGCAAGAAAAATATACTTTTATAATGTACATTTTATGCTTTGACAACATAATCTGTGTGAAACGCGTACGACTACGAGATCCGCATCTATACTCTACACTCACACAATCGTAACTTTGACGTAAATTAGCATGGCTCAAATATCACGAAGTGCTACGGTTTTTTTGGATTTGACACATGGCAATTTAATGGGTATCCACTATTCAAATAAATGATCACTATTTGACTTACGAATCCCAGCGTATATACAAATACCCAAAATTTAATTAAGTTCATCTGCTTCGAAAGTTTTAAGCCTTAATTATCTGGTGGGCCATTTATCGGTTAAAATTTTAGCCGGCGGTTCAGTATATTATCTCCACTGAACAAAAATAATCAATTTACACTTGAGCAACGTTGGGATTTATTTGAAATTTATTTCTAAAACAAAGACAATTGGTCGGAAATTGCAAAAAAATCAAAAAATGAATTTCAAAGAGATGCAAAAATCATTTTTTTGGGTGAAGCTCATTTTCATCTTGGTTGGTACGTTAGTAAGTAAAATTGTCGGATTCGTGATGCCATTGCCGAAATACAACCCCATACACTCGAAAAAGTGCTCGAAAATTGGTCCGATCGAAGGGAGTACTGTGAAGCCAGCCGCAGCAGCCATATGAATGAAGTAATATTTCATTCCTAATCGGAACAATTGTACTTCACAACAAAAAATAAATTTGGAAAAATTTGTAATTTTGTAATTTTAAATTGTTTTTTTTAATTATTTAAAAATTTAATTTATTTTAATTGATATATGTATGAAGGTACCGAGAAGATCAAAATCTGTAGTTTTGTATTGTCAGTCATATAAAGGTTAAACTGATTAATCGATTTTATATTTAATTTATTCCTAAGAAATATTGTATTCAATTATTTTAAATTGCAAATACATAGTAGTTTGAACACAATGTTTACAAAAATACGAAGGCTGAAAATAGGACGTGCATGTATTATTATTGTAAGTTAGACGAATTAATGTTACAATGATTTAAAAGTTCACTAATTTAGTATTATTATCCTTTTTTTAAATTGCACTTATGACATTTTTCTATTTAAATGAAAATCGCTTAAATGCTTCTGGCAAAATCAATTAATGTTAAAGCAAATTAACGCAAGTTTTTATATATTTATTTATTTTATTTGTGTAAAAAACATTTATTTATATTAAATGTAATAAGTTTGTGGAATTATATTGTTTGAAATTAAATCATTTTTTATTCGTTCTGCAAATGAAAAATGAATTTCTTACACTTAATATATGTAAGTGACACACAACTGTAGTAAAACTGACTTTTTCGGAATTTATTTTTGAGTAAAATTCATTTATACCTCGGTTTTATAAATATTTGTCACAACTATAGAAGTCCTTATTCTTTTACTTATACAAAACAAATCCTCTAATACAAAATCATTTTTTTAATTGTAAATTTTAAAAAAAGACCTTTTTGTTCTTCGTTAATGGCGATATATAAAATTTGTGCCATTAAAATTTTTCTCCTCTTATCACGAAAAATAAATTATCACCCAAGTTTTTCAACTTCTTTGCCGCATAGTATTATTTAATTATTTTTTGAAAAATTTGTTAATTTAGCCTGAAGAAATAATATTCATAAGCTTAATAAAAAAATAAATTCTTAAGGAGTGCTTACAGGGACTAATAAATAATATCCCGATATTATTAATATTTATTCTAAAATTTTGTATAAAATTATAACATTTTGTTAAGTATTTACATTTAAGCACTAGCTAAAACCCGGCGTGCGTCGCCACAACTATCTAAATTACTATCTTAACTATTATATTAGTTATCATTTTTCAGCCTTTCCCCATATTACCAGGTTCCAAATCCAAAAATTTAAGATGGCCATAATTGCTTCTAGAAAAACACTGTGAAATTTGCTTTTTTGCTGTACAGAATACATTTTTTTTTTGACATTTTTTGCTGTAATTGCAAAAAATTTCACCGAGCGTATGAGTTATATTATTGAGTATTTGAATTTTGAAAAAATATCGCTTATACGACAACCATTACATACAATTACAGGAAAGTATTCATTTTTTTCAAAACTACTTTCACTTTATTGAGAATAAAATAAGTATTTAGTATAGAGATCGATTACTAGACTTTTTCAAAAACCGGTTTCCGAATAATTCGAAAAGTAACACTCTTCAAAAAACCGGTTTTCGGTTTATAATAATTTAAATACCCAGTTAATCGGTTCTTTCATTTAAATAAAATTGTGCATAATTTTTGAAGCGCAGAGCTGGACTACGTCGTTTTCAAAATAAGCAGAAGCTGATGGGGAGCTTAAAATTAAAGTTGCAATGAATACTAACAATAATTCTAATAAATGTCGTAAAAACTATGCCAAAACGGTGTGCGGAGGCCATGAAAAACAAAGTTTATTACTCAAAGTAATGAAAAATGCTTTAGTTTCGAAGGCGCTAATTTTGTTTTTGTTGTACTACTTGGTAGAGAATGGAATTAAAGGTTGTTATTATATTTATAATTTAGGTGCCTAAGATAACAAAAATTAAATGTTTTACTTTGAATAAATCTACTAGTAATATACGAGTCCTTAATTGCTCCGACAAGAAAATTTGCTTAGATATCGAGCCTCACTGTATGTAAATTTATGCACCACATATTTAATAGTGTATGTGTCGCCTTCCAACCAAGAAGTCTTTGGTTTAATCCCAGGCCACACTATCTGACAATATTCGATAACTATATCACCTCACAACATTACTGGCAACTGGTTACGTGTACTTACGCTGTAAAAAACTTCACAAACTAGTATATCTGCCGTTAGGAACCGGCGTTTGTGGGTTTGTGGGTTTTCAATGAGTCCAGTTGATAATTTTCCATATATAGAAAAAGATATTTATTTACAGAAGATGAGAAATTTAATTTTTAACCTCATTGAAAGGGACCTACAGTTTAACGGCGGCTCCGAACGGCAAATGCATTCGAGAAGCTTTCAATAGTAGTAATAATCATAACCAGTTACTGGCTTATGTTATGAGATGATGCCGCTGTTGAAAAACTTTTTCCTTTTTCAGTTTGTCTGGCGTGGAATGAGTGGAGGACCTTTTGGTTGGTAGGCGGGTGTCTTATCTACCGTACCACAGCGGCACATTAGAATGATTTAAGGCTGGTATAATTTGATTTTTTTAACTTATGGCTTAACGAAATCGAATAAGAAATAAGATGTATGACGCACATTTAGAAAAAAATTCTAAAAAACGTATCCATAGAATCTGAAATGCTAACGATTTTTGAAGCTATGCGACCATAGCGTATCAAAAAAATAGTGGTTATCCATGGGCAGATTTGTTTCTTTTTTTTTTGCATTTGTTTCATAGTGTTATTAATTTCAATATTGTTTGTGCTAAATTTTTTACTTTCTTCCACCTTTTGTTCCCTTACGGTTCAAGTTTAAACATTTCAGATATTTCATATTTCCTTCCAGAAAGACTCTGTAGAATTTTTCTTTTAGGCGTATACAATCTTCAAGCAAAAATACATTTATTTTTGTATCTGAGATACATACATAGATAGTTTTTAACCTGTACGCTTTCTGGAATACCTGCTTTTTGGATTAATGTGGACAGATTAAGCAGCTTTAATTATTTCCGTTCTGAAAGTATACAATTTTCTATATATGGTATGAATTAAAGGCGCACACCCACTAATTCACACAGTTACTGGCTGATGATATGTATTGTTTACGGCCTATTTGAATCTAATTTAGAAATCTCTTATTGCCGGACATACCACGCCCTTTTGTCCAGTTACGACCACTTTTTGACGGATGATATATTATGAAGATCTTTCAGACCAAATTCTGTAACTTTGGCTTTAACTGCTCCAAAGATATATGAAATCAATATTTATTTTATTTGGGAGATACCACGTCCACCTGATCAATTCCTCCCAGTTTTTGAATAATGATTTGCATTGACTTATAATATATATATATCGTCTATATATATATAGTCTATTCCAGACGTACAGAGAGATACTGCAAAAATTTAAAGAAAATAGGTTCGGCCGTTTAGCTGTCAATAAGGTTCAAACAAACAAACCAACAAACATTATATATAAGATTCACTTTTATATATAAGATATGTATAGATAGCTTTTACTATGTGAGCTTTGTACAATACCAACATGTCCAGCCTTCCCGCTTTTTGGCTGATACGGATAGATAACGACGCTTTAGTAGTTTGAACGGAAAACTGATGATGTGTATTACACACTACTTTGCTTGAACCATATTTGGAAACTTCTACCATTACCGTTCATTACCATTACTTATACAATTCCGCTCATCCTTTGATTGATGATTTGTATTGAATGCGAAATTATTAAGACCGAGGTCAGAAACTTATAATTTAACCGTTCTCAAGATATATATACAAAAATCAATATTTAATTTGTATGGGAGATTACATGCCCACTTATTCCATTCCGTTCACTTTTGAACTGACGACTAAATGCGTAGTTAGTCATGTAGAGCAAATTCTGAAATTTCCCTTTTGGCCGTTCTTATAATATATAAAAATCGATATTTAGTTTGTATGGGAGATACCATGCTCATCCGTATTCCGCCTAGAGGTGCAACATCGTTAATTTCGTTTGAAAACGTACAATAAACATCGATGATGGAAACCATCGTTAATAAAACCGATACCTCGATGTTTTCTGATGTTTTTTTTTATGAAATAAGAGCAGTGCAACGGCAAAAAATGTTAACGCCGTAAATAATAATTACCCGGTGGCGAACGTCATAGTGAAACACTGTGACAGACGCTGACAATAGTAAATTGTTATTGACTCACGATGAAATTTCTATAATGTCAGAGATGATATTTAAAATAATTTTCCCAATTTTCATAGATGAGAGAAGTTGATTTTATCCTACAGGCGTCCATGTATTAGTGAAACCTAACAAACAATATCACTGGAAATCATTTTATTCCTTAACGGTGAAGCAGACATAATTCTGCATTCTTGAGCATGCAGTTGATTTATAAAAGATAGTGTCGCTAAATTGCAGCATTGCATTGATTATGGTGACATTGTATGGCGTTGTTTGAGTCATTGTTATAAGGATTCACCAATGAAATTTTTCATTTTTGATAATTCCATAAACATTTCTACTTGATATTGATTTCGTTACGATGAGTCATCGATGAAAAGTATACAAAGAACAATATTGATGTTATGCAATTTCGCCAACTTTTTGATTAATGATTTGTACTGAATATAAAGGTGTTTTGACTATATTTAAAGACTCTTACTGTTACCATTTTGTAGATATAGGCAAATAAATATTAAATTTGTATGTGTGTGGCACCACTCATTTGGAATTTTTGAAAACTATATAGCCTTAAGTTCTTTCTAGACATATGGACTGGTACTGTAAAAATTTCAAACTGTCTTTAGACTTCACACATACAAATACATGTCCATTTTTATAGATATGATTACCAACGAAGTTTAAACTACTACCTTTACCAACTTTAAAGAATTAAAAAAAAATAATGAAAAAAAAATTAAATAAAAAAGAATGCAGACATAAATATGTCTGCAGGAGATTACTTGTATATTTCAAAAATACCTTATTATTCATACGACTATAGATTAAAGATTATAGTCACGTCAATTTCGAATTATGTTGTGAATATTTCAGTTAAATATGAACACATTTTTTGTATATACACGTAGATATAATTTTAAATAATTATGGTTTGAATAATGTTTTTAAAATTCTTAAGGGAATACATTTTTTTAACATATAATGATGAAAAATTTTTCTGTAAAATATTTCGTTATTTAATATGAATATTGTTGACTAAGGTAGTGTACTAATTTCGCTTTTTATTTATTTTAAATAATGTATATGGATAAGAGAATTATTATAATTTAAACGTACAAACGCATTTAATTCCTATTATTTTTAATATCATAAAATATATATAATATATATGTCTATATTTTAATGTTGAAAAATCACTAAAGTAACAACTTTAGCAATGTATTCCCTAAATACGTACAGTGACTTCAAAACACTATCGGGCAAGTGCTCTATACCTAGAAAGTATAATAAATATATTGATTTTTCAGCGTCTTATTTACACTTCAGATATTCATCCTTATGCATAATAGGAAACTGGTATTTTTGCAATAATAACTGTAAGTTTCAAAAACAAAAATAACTCAACGCATTATCTGACAAAGCAAATAATGTTTACTTCAAAAGCAATAATCGACCAATCAGTAATAATTTGCATATCCTCTGTGATCTATCACAGTCAGTAAGCATCTTTAAATGGATTTTGATATACTTCTATGGAGTTCAATATTGCAAATTTTTATTTGTTTACTTATTTGGTCTATTCCCTGAGGAATCAGATAGCTGTCATCAAGAGGTCTGTCATAGTCTATTAGGTAGATTGAAGTATTCAAGTGCAATAAATAAATCATATAGTTTAGATTGCTCAAGAAGAGACTTTATTGCCGAAAAATGGTTACTGTAAACTCTACATCAGAGTTGGGAGGTATATATGAGCACGCGATATAATGATGTGTAATATGAAGCTTACTTTTTACGGCAATAAACTCAGTATCTTCACTAGAAGGAATAGTTAGTTATATGTTCACAAGGAAGAGAAGCAATAACTGCTATAAGAACACCACCAGCAGTTTTATGTTGTCGATCATGTCTAACAATTTGATACTTTAGGCATAAAATTTCAGAATTAAAAATATTTCTTCTATTATTCAACCAGGTTCCTGTGAAAGCTATAATATGGTGAGAAAATTCAAAACTGACAGCAAAAAGAGAAGTTAATTTCGTATTAAGCCCGCGCACATTTGGTACCTAAAATTTTCTAGTTTTTTTAAGTGTGTTTTGCGTAGGTAACTGTACAATATCAGACCGATAGCTGTTTCTAAGTTCGTATTCATGTATAATAGCCTTAGGTGGCAAAAATCTAGTGTTAACAATTGTTTTAAAGTTTTCGTTAGAAACTATAATTTCAAAAGTAGCTTAATTTTTTTTTTCTCAGCATAGCTAAATTTAGAAACACGCATCCCAGCTTTTGAAGAGTATATTGCTTAGCAGCATCAGTTGTGGCTTTAGAAGCAAAACGTGCAGCAAATATAGTCTTTTAGGTGAAATAACTTTGAGTGCAATAGGATTATTATGCATTTTAATAGGGGAAGTACCATTAGGGAGTGAATAATTAGGTGGTAACTTTCTTTGACACAACGGCGTTATCGAGTGGTCTATATTCCGAGCAAAACCGGCAGATGTTGCATGCATATCCAATTGTGGAACAGAAGAGTAGCAGGTGACGGATTTATTATCAGTTATTTTTAATTGAGCAAGTGTTGTATTTGATGAAAATGAATTTGCGGCAGACGAAACATTTATTACAGCTGAACGGATTTTAAGATTATTTGAACTAGAACGCTTGTCAGACTTTGCAGCACGTTAAGACGTCCAAATATTTAATGTTCTGGATTCCGCACATGACTTTCTATAAGTTTGCTACAGTTATGGATCAACTACAGCTTTGTTACACCTGATGTGTACATTTGAATAGTTATCTTTTTGGAATACGCGGTTATTTGCGATACCCAATTTGCCTGAACTAGCTTTACGTTTTAATTTCGAACATTGACCAATTTACTAATAATAAAATGCATTTTGAGATACAGTGGTTTTGTATTTTCTTATATAAAAATCCGGCATTTGGTTTAGTTTATAAAAATAACTTATAACCTGATCTTTACAAATTGAAATTGCTTTCGTTAGTGCACACAACCTTAATTAAATGAAAACACTCAATCAAAAGGTATTCTTGAATGATTGCCATCAAATGACCTGATTGTAACACTATGTAATTTATATTCAACAAAAAAAAATACAAAAGTAGGTTGTCCGATTATGCGTTAAGCTTAAAAAATTTAGTTTGATTTGCTGTAGAAATTTGTTTTATTATTGGATTAAATGCTGGTTTTCATA
Organism: Wohlfahrtia magnifica; assembly: GCA_023159175.1. Classification (NCBI taxonomy): domain Eukaryota; kingdom Metazoa; phylum Arthropoda; class Insecta; order Diptera; family Sarcophagidae; genus Wohlfahrtia; species Wohlfahrtia magnifica. The sequence goes on along the minus strand of JAKWBJ010000211.1, from coordinate 10,499 downwards.
TTACTTATAAAGATAAATATCTGAAATTTAAATCCGTGGCTTGGTGCTAAAAGGGCCACTGTCCAAATATTTATTTTGAAAAAATTGTTATTAAAGCTTTTACTTTACATATATAGTCGTGTGAAATTTAATAGTGACTTTTATATAAAAAGAGTTAAAATTTCAAAACTGTTTTTATATTTAAATATTTATCGAAAAGATTTTATAAATTGTCTGCTTGAGTTTCTACGCCGTAAAGGGCTGTTATTTGAAAAACAAATTTTGTACCGTTTCTCAGTTGTAGCTCATTTTTCTCTTAAGATTTTAAAAAAAATCGCAATGTGTCCTTATTTTTATTCACGTGATTGTATGTATTTGAGTTCATAGTAATATTGGTTAGCAAAACCCTTATAAAGCTGACCTAGGTTGAATTAGACATTAACTGTTTTAACAAAATGAAAGAAGGTAAGAAAAGGAAAGACTAACGCAAACCAAAAAATACTTGTATTGGCCTTTTTAATACCAAGCCACGGAAGTAAGACCCCAAAAAATCTTTACATTTGTAATATTTCTTACGTTTAAAGGTCTTAAACGATTATGCGTTGGAATTACTGATGCTTAAAATATAGCTGACTGGATTTCAAATCGTTTGTTACTAAAACGACTTTGTGGACACAAGAATGAGAGAAAAGTGAGAAAGAACAAATCGGTAAAGCTCAACTGTATACTGACTAAATATGAAATTTTTGTTTTAAATCATTAGTAAAAATTATTTTTATTATGTACTTGTATTCAAAAAATCTTCAATAATAAGAAATTTAAGAGCTGATTGAAAATTCTCCGACTTTAAATAAAAAATATGCTTTTTTTGAAATAAGGGGTTATATTTTCAACATAGCTTTTTCTGATTTATAACATTTTATCCACTATTTTTCTGGTTTCAATTCGTTTTAAATATTCACCTCTCTCAAGCCCCTTAAAGTAGTCGCAATTTAATAACGCATCTCTGATCAACTACTCTGAGCTTTTCTGACGGCTCCAAGCTAAATAGAACTGTGGATGGATATATCTTTTACGAATGGCAGGTATAACTTACTCGGCTACCGGAATTAGGATATGTACTTTTCCTTTTGAGGCCAGCCGCTTTTACCTACCTACCTAAAGTTTGGCGTTATCTATGCTGGAGCAACCTTTTTTAACATTAGTAATGCGAAGTTTTCGTAGTATTTATTTAACCTTTCTTTGGCACTGCTGAACACTTTTCGATTAACGACTTGTGCCGCTGCGATGTGGTAGGTAAGACACCCGCCTATCAACCAAGAGGTTCTCTGTTCAATCCAATACCAACGCATTCGAGAGTTTTCAACAGCGGTATCAATTTTAAACTGCTTTAGAACCATCGATATCGATAACTATTGCTGGGTACACATATTACAACATGCTTACGAAGCCAGGCATGTTTCGTTGTTGTCTACGTAGTGTGTAGTGGTGTTTATTGTTTCATTTCAAGTTACATTCAAAATTTCAAAAATATCAAAATTTTTTAATAGTGGGTACACACAATGAAATCCATTTTCGCAAGGAATTTCTCAATTAGATTGCATGTTTTGATACACAAACTGCAATCAACAATGAAATCATAGACGCAATATCAATCCATAACATCGCGAAAGAAGTATGATTGAAAAAATAAATCTTAATGCAGATGCTTACAGCTTGCTTGTTTTGAATGAACTAAACAGATAAAAACATGAAATCACGATACAGGCAGCGCAATCTGCATCAATGCAATCTCAAAATATTAAAATATTTTGATGTTGGTAAATTCTCGAATGCAATCCGAAACGAGATCATAAACGCAAATGCACACGATGAAATATTCAATGAAATTTGACAGATTGCGTAAATGGATTTCATAGTTTGTACCCACTATAATAACTTCTTGTTGCATTGATGCTGATTGCACAGTGTAAATCGCTGTTTATTGATTTTATTGGTTTAGTTTACTGGACACAAGCAAGCTGTGAATATATATGCATAATCTTGTCAACCGCGGAAAAAATTAAGCGATCTAAGGAATGGTTTCATATTATGGTTTAAGTGTTGGCTGCAGAGTGTGTGTCAAAATATGCAACACGAATGATAAACGTAAATGCCAAAACAACGCTTCAAAATTGTTGAAAACAATAAATCTATTCGCAAAGTTCATAGAACACTTCTTATCAACTGATGAAGCTCAATTCTGGTTAAATAGCTGCATCAATAATCAAAATTGACGTGCTTGGAGCGAAGGCAGGCCTCAAACCGTTAACGAACAAATATTACATCCATTATAATTAATGCGACTTACACACTCCGGCATCATCGACCCTTATTTCTTTTGAAATGAACAAGAAGCTGTTATTACGGCGAAAAGCGAACGATATCCAGCCATGATGACAGAATTTGTTTCCACAAATAACAACGACATTTGGTTCCAGAATGATTGCGCAACTTACTATACAGTGTACTTAGCAATCGATTTATTGCAAAATCAATTTGTTGACAATTTTCTTTTCAGAAGTGGTCCTGTTAACTGACACTCCCGTTTATTGGATTTAACGCCTGTGGATTACATTTTAAAATGCTATGTTAAGTTATGCCGCCAAATCAGCAACTCTTGAAGTATTAAAAACTAGTATATAAACTGCAATTGACGCAATACGGCCAAATTTAGTGGAAAAAATATAAAAAATTGAACTGGTCAAATGAACCCTGTAACTCGTAGCTGCGAGTATATGTATTATCATATATTATCATATTAAAACTATAAATGACATGAACTTATATACCAGATTGTAATACAAAAATTTCATTCCAATATTTTATCATTTTGTGTTCTTAAGCTCTTAAAAAACACTATATTTACGTTACGTTATGAAAAACTTCTCTAAATAATACATCTTTCGTTTGCAGCCTGCGTTAAACTCTGGGTCTCTTTCAATAATTCTAAAATGGAATCGGATGTAGCCTACGAAATTAATTTTTTTTTTTAATTTTCGTTCAGATTAACGAGGTTTCAATGGCCGTTAAGGACAATAGATAACAGTTAGCAGAAACTGTATTGTATGGAAATCTACTGCATAGAAATTATAAAACTACCCCTGTAGTTACTTGATCTGGAAATTCTGTTATTTTCTGGACGGTTTTTCGAATTTTTAGCCAAATATCAGTGCGTTAGAAATACCTGTTCTCGTTAAAATGTGATTATAATTTTAAAAGATCTATTTTCTCTAAACAATTTAGATATTTGCTATATTTTTTGCATTTCCCAAAAAAATTTAAGCCTAATTATTTCTAGTTTAAATTTTTTTTCTGGTGTGATTATACGTTGCAGCCATAGAATTATTTTTAAATCTAAAACAATTGTTAAATTTTCAAATGTCATTTATTTGCAGTTTTCCTTTTTAATCTCTTTGTTAATTCGTTCACTTTAACGTTTTTCTTTTTTCCTGTGGGTCTGCCAAAAAGCGGCAATTTATTGTGCGGTCAATGGCTAAAACTTTAAAACTTTCTATGCTGTACTTGATGCTGCCTTTCACTGCCACCAACAGAGTCAGTGGCCGACAAATGCAGTTAATTGGCTAGAGAAAAATTTTGGAATAATAAGAAATGAAATTGTGGTAAAAATTTTTGTTGGGTATTAATTTTTGTTTTTTGTTTTTTTTTTTTTAATTTTAATCTCCAATTTGGGAGTTGTGCTAAACTTACATATTTCAGTGCAAGGAAAAACAGACAGTTCAAGAGAATTTTTTTCTATTTAAGGTCAGTTTTGATAATTGTGGTTAATTTGCTAAACCACAATAAATTACAAGGATATTAAAGAGGAAAATTTTAGCTAATTTAGAATGCTTTGTTTCCAATTTCTTTTAATACAAAATTTTCTTTTAAGGGTTTTTCTTTTTTAAAAAGTAAAATTCATAACAATAAAAATATCTACGAATATTTTAAATAAATTTTTAAATAAAACCCTTTTCTGTTTGCCAAAAACTTTTTGTATAAAAAATTATTACCATTCACAACAAAACACTCATTCCAAAGTATTCAAATTAAAGGAACTTTCATTAAGTGCTTCCTATCTTAAATCTCATATATAAAAATTGAATGTGTGTTTGTATGTATGTGTGTATGTAAGTACGTATGTATGTACCCAACAGAGATCGGAATCCCAAGGGCTCCTGATTCCGTGGCACCAGAATACTTCTGGTCAGGCACGTGAGTGTAAATACAAACACGTGCCGCCTCCTGTGACCTACTACTTAGCAATTTAATTTTTTCTCAGTAAGTAGCGTCTTCCCCTGATCATTCATCTGATGTTTATCATCATCGCCAGAGGTAAGCTAGAAGGTCAGGAAGCTTGAAGTCTTTTTGTTAAACAATCCAAGCCGCAATTACATTTTTTTCGTCACGTCCTTTGCTGAGACTCAAACCAGCGCGGTTTGTATGAATGCGGTCTAACTACTCCACCAACGCCACCACTGAAGAAACTATAGGCTAGATTGTGAAATTTTCAACTTTGCGGTGGCACGCCCATACAGACTAAATATACATTTGTATATGTCTTCAAACAGGTAACAGAAAGAGTCTCCAAGTATAGTCCAAATATCTTCGTAGTCAGTAAAAATCATCAGTTAAATAAATTGCGAAAGTGGGCATGGTGTCTCCCATACAAACTAAATATTGGGTATTGTATATCTTGAGAATGGTTAAAGCTAAAACTTATGAATTTGATATGTATGACTTAATAGTCTATGCAAATCATTAGTCAAAAATAGGCTGAACTGGAAAAGTGGCCATACAAACTAAATATTAATTTTTGTAAATTTCGCGTACAAACTAAATATTGGGAACGGTTGAAGTGTAAGTTTTGAACTTGATCTAAAGGTCTTTCTAGTCAATATAAATAATCGGATTAAAAATTGGAGGAGATAGATAGGTGGATATGGTACCTCCCATAGATGGTAATCATTAATGCTTTTATATCTTGGGAACCGTAAAAGCAGAAGTTTCAAATGTTGGTTAAAACAACGTCGTGGACAATAACTGGTCGAAATTGGAGAAAATTGGATGTGACACCTTCCGTTCATACAAATTTTTTTTTTATGTGGAGAAAAATAATAAAAGATTTGTTATCCATTAACATCAGCCAAAAAACGAAAGCTTTCTACCAGGTGTACCGGTTTAAAGTGAGCGCAAAGATACAAATGTTTCTAAAGAGAACATTTACTGTGAAAGAACCGTTTTTTTTTTTTTTGTTTGGCAATGAATCTGTCAAACATTTTCAGTATACATCAAATCAGTGAACAACCAACATCATATTTTTTCATGTGTTAGAGATGGCGTATTTTGTACTAGAAAATGATGATTAGCGAAAAGCATTACTTTTTCGTTACCGACCCTCGCTGTATTCAACAGACTTAGCTTCTTCCAACTACTATTTGTTTTCATTGATGTGACATGTACTGGCTAAGCAGCACTTTGGTTCCTACGAGAAAATCAAAAATTGGCTGACTAATTCGTTGGCTTCAAAAGACGAACAGTTTTACTGACATGGAATCCAAAAATTGCCTAAAAGGTGGGAAAATGTTTTTTTACTTTCCCATTAAAAATTAGCTTTGCGCAGAGGCGATATCGTAATGAGGTTCTACCGAGGTGCGATTATTGCTAGCTGAAAACTTCTTATTAAAAACTTGTGTTCCATTTTCACGAGAAAACGCACATTTCATACCGGTACACCTGATATTACGTACCTTATACTTAAATATGTATGTGTTTTTGTGTAAACACTGTTTACAGCTAAAAAGCAGAACCTACAGTGTCTTTCTCAAATGAAATAAAGGCTTACTTAAATGTTTGGATAAGAACTGGAAGGGCACGAAATGGGGAAAAAAGGTAAAAATTTAGCTAAGATAAAGTTTGAGATAATAATTAGGACGGGGGTAGTAAAGCCTGCCGGGTTTTAGCTAATTTTATATAAAATCAAACGTGTGTAAGATATTAAAGAAATTTTTATTTTTTGAAAGCCCTATCGATGACATGTATAGAAAATTACATTGCGTAGATATCGCAAAGGGTTCGTTGGGTGGCACGTATCCGAAATGTCCATGGCCCATTCATGGCTTCGGCGCATTCATTAGGCAAAATTTAACCGATGTTTTGTGGTTTATTCGCATGGCCCTCTAACTTAAAAAAATATCACACGAAAAGGTCCTATGTGGCCAAGTTACAAATCTCGCTGTCCAGGACAAATCCACTCTACGTCAACTAACCAAGCCTTCAAATCGTTCATGCGGACTATCCAATGCGTCGTGTGCTGTGTGGAACGTGGCACCGACCATATCATGCATGATGTGTATTAGAACATCAAAAGAAAATGGAAATCATCGACACTTTAGCGCTCGCTGTTGACGGTAATGGTGGTGGACAACATCATGCTTAAGGAAATATGGATATGGCACAACGCCGCGAATCCAAAATCCACCACCTCATGTGCATTGTGAAGTCATGTTGCTTTTTATGATCTTTTACCTTTAGCTCTTTTCAATTATGTAAGGCTGCAGAGCCAAGTCGCTACGTAAAATTTGCCAAATTGTGCTCTTCGTAAGGCCGAATTCGTCTGAACGATGGGAAATCGCATTCATTCGGACAGTGGTAACAAATTTTGCTTCTCCTCTGGTATCGGTTCATTGTTTAGTGAACCAATGGACTCAAATTTATCCAAAGCGCTATGAATAATTCTCGTGGTAGCACGATTATACAGTGGGTGAACCATTACCAGAGCGGAATATCCATTTTTATAAAACAATTTTATCGTTATCCGTCCATGATAGTTTAGCAAAATAAACTTAATATACGATAGCCAATTCAACAGAAGCTTCAAAAATGTAGTCGTTATCAGCAGTCGAACTTCTGAAGTACGTATTGGAAGACACGTTGTAATATACAATTAAGTAATTGCTTTATATATATTCTAATAACTCCGATAGCTACATAAGTAAGAAAAGCTGATAAAAGATAAAATATCATATATACATATGAACTTATATATGTATGTATGTACGTATAGAAAAGCCCTGTATGTTTCATTTTTTTAACTCTTTAAAAGAACAAACAAATACCATGTTTCATAGCAAATTAAAGGCAGAAAGACAAAAAATATATTGTTAGCTTTTTAGGTCACACGTACATCACCTATAGAGAGTGCCATGAGAGATTTTATTGATGCTGCTACTGCTGCTGCTTCTCTAGCTGTGAAAGATTTTCGGTTCCAGTTAAATGGCAAAAAATTCCTTGGTTGACATAGCATTTCACATGCATTCAATACCTAAACTGAAAATGAAACCGGAAAACTAACGAAGAACATAAAAACAAAGAAATACGCGAATTGAGCCGTATTGGATTGCTGGTGGATGTTGTCTTTTAGTAAATCTCATTTTAATTTATTTTTGGTAAAAGTTGTATTAAGGTCAAAATGGTTTTTAAATAAATGTACTAATTTTGCTGGAAAATGTTTAAAATTTTGTAATAAGAGTTTAAGCAATGGAGTTTTATGTACTAAAAAAAAATGAAGTTTCAAATTTATTTTGAGATACTTTTCATGCATTAGTAGTCATCAAATAGTATTGTTTCCGTTTCCAATTGTTTATAATTAATTTTAAGTCGAATAACGGTGTAGTCACATTTGTCAAAAAACATATAGTTGTTACGAATAATATTTTGAAGTTTTTTTTTCAAATACACCAATCTGATACAAATTTTATTGTGACAACTTAGCGCACAATAATAAAATTTTCCCAATTAAAAATTCTGTATTCACACGGTTGCCTTATTTTATACAAAATTTATTGTCACAAGATAGCGCGAAACGATGTATTGGCAATAATTATCCCAACGCTGTCACACGATCGTTCTACCTTACGGTAACTCTGTAAATCATCTGTTGTGGTAAATTAAATTATTTTTTTTTTTGTGTTCACAATGGTTCGTTCTTTTAAAAAAAAAATAGCGTCCTCTTTATTTACATATATTGAGGTCATTTAGTGAATAAATAAATAAAAAGAAATACAAAAAAGAAGTGTGGGTCAGATGGTGCGTGCGAGAAAACATTTCAATAAATTAAAAAAAAAAAATTAATTCACTAAAATATTTATTTATTTAAACAGAAATATAATTACAAATTATATTTAATTCTCTAAAGTAAAGATGATTTATTTTAGAAATAAAAATTGCATCGGCTTTGATAATTAAAAAAATTCATATTTTAAGGGATGACAATTATAAATACCGTATAAACACGTGTTTTTTTTTAAAGAAAGAAATCAATTAAAAAATAAATATCTGTGATTATTGTCTTCTTCAATTGCTACATCAGAATGCAATAAATATTGGTGTATTTTTGGAATTTACATTGGTGCATGATTGCCGATAGAGCTTTCACACGATTGTCGCACCAGGGTTGCATTTTATTTGGATAATTAAGCACAATAATATTCTGAGTTGCAGTATGAGTCAATAAAATTTATAATCACATGATTGGCATATAAAATACACTAATTATTGGTGCATTACGACAATCGTGTGATCCTATTTTTACTGTATTGGAAATACAAAAAATTTATGGAACAATCATACAGCCTTTTTATAAAATTTACGGTAAAATTCTTACTTTTTGCTCCATAGTGCAGAACCCTAATTATTTTATTTTTTTAATATAAAGGCCATAAAACTTGATTTTGTACATTTATATTAAAATTAAACAAATTTTTCTAAAAAAAACAATTTTTCTTTCTCCTTGAAATGTAATTAAAACTCGTAATTGAAAGGTACCCTTAATTTGTGAGCTGTTCTTAACGAGATTACAGAATATGCAATAAAAAATATCTACGGTCCAATAAATCAATCACATTGTAAAAGAAATTTAAATAAAATCCTTTTCGTTCTCTATCTTTTTACTTTTCAATATATCATAACCTGATTTTCAATTTGAAACATGCATATAATTTTCATTTTTTTTTTTATTCTATACTGCTTATAAGTAGCAAACAGCAACAAGGATGTACATTAATTTACTTACTCGTATATTGTATTAGCTTACACGCATTCATCCACATCCTAAGAATATAGAATCGTATTAAAATGAATCGTATGTTATACATGTGATATGTTATTATCAGTCCCCATTTACCCTGTTGTGAGACTAGTCTCACTATTAGTTATATTGTTAAGGAAAGTTTTTCTATTTTTTGTTTTATTAAACCCAACTATTGTTTTATATTTAAGACCTTTAGTTATTGTTAAAACGATAACAAAAATGCAATAACGATTTTATTGCACTATCTCTGTCTGATTTGAGTTTGTTTTTTTCAATTTCTTCTTTTTTTCTTCTTCTTTCTATGCTCTATAACCTACTAAAGCTTTAGACAAACAACTAAAGGCACATAAATTTTATGATTACGTACAAATGCTTAAGCATGTATGTATTGTATGTTTGTCTGATTGTAAAGATTGTTGTAAGTGCAAACGTTTCTCAGTAGAAAAATCTATATAATTTTTTTCTATTTTTTGTGTGTTACAACATCCAGTTTAGTTAGTATCATATATGTATGCAATCAATTGTTTTCTACTGTATGTCTTTGTGTTGGTACACCATAAAGGATTTGAGCTGAGATATGGTGGTAGAACAAAATTTGTACTATGGCTTAAAGGATTTCATTGAAAGTGAAAAATAACTTGAAAATTTTCAAAATTATAAGTGTGTTTTAGAAAAACGAACAACATTTTTTATGCTTAGTGAGTAAGAAAGAAGAATTAAGCTTAAATGCTTATATCGGATGTTTTTTTCAAGGCTCTTAGTTAGCTATAAGTTAGCAACATTGCTTCATTTGACAAACGATTTAACAGCTGATATTTGCTTTTTGTTTAGTTTAGTTTGACATTTCATTATGAATATACCTACACAACAGCAACGCTTATAAATTGTTTAAATTTTTAATCAAAATAATGGTTGTGTTCTTTAAACAGCAAAACTCAAAATTTTGTTGTCCGATGAAGCCCATTTTTTGTTGAATGGGTACGTAAATAAGCAGATTTATCGCATTTGGTGTGAGAATTAGAATTATCATTAAGCTTTTGTCGAAACATTCTTATTATTATTATTATTATTATTATTATTATTATTATTATTATTATTATTATTATTATTATTATTATTATTATTATTATTATTATTATTATTATTATTATTATTATTATTATTATTATTATTATTATTATTATTATTATTATTATTATTATTAATTATTATTATTATTATTATTATTATTATTATTATTATTATTATTATTATTATTATTATTATTATTATTATTATTATTATTATTATTATTATTATTATTATTATTATTATTATTATTATTATTATTATTATTATTATTATTATTATTATTATTTATTATTATTATTATTATTATTATTATTATTAT